>JAPPVO010000014.1:28334726-28534726 GCA_030407325.1 Camellia japonica
CACTTTTCTCGGTCGGCTCCTTGCCGACATCATCTAGGACCTTCATGTCCCCTTCTTCGACTTCTGCTTTCTCTAGTTCCCGAACGTTGCAGGTTAATTCATTGCTGCCATGGAGCAATTTTTGCCTGCAACTGATCTCCTCTGACTTCCTCAATCCCATGCTCTGTTGGGAACCGTAGTAGTTGATGCAGCGTTGAGGGAACTGCCCCCATTGCATGCAACCACGGCCTGCCCAAGATAATGTTGTAAGGCGAGGGCGTGTCAATCACAATGAATTCCGTCTTGATCTTCTTTGTGCCAGCCTGTATCTCCAAGTTTGTTGCGCCTAACGGCCATGTCGGCGTCCCATTGAAGCCGACCATCGGGCCATTTGACTGCTCCATGTCATCGGGGTAAAGGCCTAGCTCCTTGTAACATCTGACATACATGATGTCGCAGGAGCTGCCTTGATCAATCAGGATACGTTTCACCTGGCACTCCCCAACCTGAAGGGATACTACCAAGGCGTCATTGTGCGGGTGCTGGACCATCTCAAGGTCGGCTTCAGTGAAGGCTATCATGGGTCCTTGGCAATTTTCGCGCCGAGGTCTTTTCAGTCTGACCTGGTTGACGTGCTGCAGGTGTTTTACCCGCTGTGTCTCCCCCCGTATGTCGTTTTCATTCACCTTTGAGTGGATCACATTAACCACCCGAGGTCCACCTGCCTGTGGTTGCTGTGCTGGGGGAGGCGGGGCTACTGGTGCTTGAGGCAACCGTGCCTGTGTTTCCCTTGTTTTGGCCTCATCCACAAGGTCTCTCAGATAGCCTTGCCTCACCAAATCTTCCAAGTGTGCTTTAAGGGCTCTGCAGCCCTGAGTTGGGTGCCCCTCCTCATTGTGGTAAGCACAACGCCTTCCGAGGTTTCTTCCCATAAATTCTCCTGGTGCTCTTGCCGGCGCCCTGAAGTAGGGCTGATTTCGAATTTGATCAAGGACTTTGTGGACCGGAATTCGGAACACCGTCGTCACTGCCTGCTTAGCCCTCAACTCTGTCTCCTGCTTGTTGGGTCCATTGTTACCTCGGCCTCGCTTCGGCGAGCCGTTGTCTTTCTCTGTCTTTGTCTCCTTGTTCCCCGAGGTATCTTCCTCGGCTCGTGCATACTTCTCAATTCTCGCCATGAGTTCTTCCATGCTCTTTGGCAGGGTTTTCGCCAAAGATTTCCGCAGCGGACAGTCATCCTTCAGGCCGTTTCTTGAAAGACACGACGGCCACCTCCTGGTTGCATTCAGGTATTCTATTGAACACCTCATAGTACCTCTTTGCATAAGCCCTAAGGCTTTCGTCTTTGCCGATCTTCAGAGCCATCAATGCATCCACCCTTAATGGCTGCAGTTTGTTTGTTATGAATCTGGCCACAAACATCTCGGCCAGACCTTCCCAAGTCTTCACGCTCCCCTTTGGTAATTTGTGGAACCAGTCTGATGCAATCTCCCCGAAGGATGAAGGGAACACTTTGCAGAGCAACGGCTCGTTCCCACTGTATAATGCCATTGAATTCAAAAATAATCCAACATGGAAGTTAGGGTCAGACTTACCATCATATATCTGGAACCTCGGCATACTGAATCTTTTCGGCGCGACGAATCTGTCCAATTCCGTCGAGAATGGTGTTCTCGGCTTAACCGGGGAGGTTACTTCGGCTCCGGCATTCTCTCGTTTCCTCTTGAGGTAATCTCTCAAGTCTTCTTTACTTCTCCCTGCAGCCCGGCTGTCTCCGGACTTCAGCCTTTTCGGCGCACTACTCTCGGCCTCATGGTGGCCCCTTTTTGATCCTTCCCCGCAGGATGCATCGAAGCACAATATCCGCCCCGGAACATGCTGATGTTCTTTGGGGTCTGCTTCTTTCTCGCCATATGTCCTTCGGGACTCTTCCCTTCTCGGCTCTTCTCGGCCGACTCCCCTGGAGGGTCGGTGAGAGTGCCTTCCACTCCTCGTGTGCTGTGGTGCTTCGGGGATTTCTTTCTGCCCCTTCTTCTGGGCGTTTGCTGCTGGCATTGGTGTATCCTGTAGCGGGTAGGGCGGCTGCATGACATTTTTGCATCATGAAGTTGACGACCGATTGAAGGTCTGCCAACTTATTTGCCATCTCCTTTACTTCTTTGTCCCTCCTCAGACATCTGTCTTTCCAGGTTTGAAGATCGTCCTCGTTATAGTATTTGCCCTTGTCCGCTTTCTTTGATGTGTCGCCATCTTGGCCGACGCCCTTCTCTGCGTGATTCTGATCATGAGCTTCTTCGTTATAGTCTCCTCCTTCAGCGTTAGGGTCGACGGGTCTTCCACTCCCAGCAGGAGTGTTGTCCCCAATCTTTTCCTTCTACGCGTTACTGGCCATCTACTCTTCTTTCTTTCCCACAGACGGCGCCAAATTGTGTGAGTGAATTTCCGATCACACTGCCCTCCTTAGTAATCCAGCTGTAGAACACAGGCAGAGTAGATGGCGCCCTGTAATCTGCACAGAAAGAAAAGGCTCCAGCGGTGGTTCTTCCACCCGGGGGCACTCCGACGATCAAGTCAATATCTCTCAAAGATAAAACAAGTGCTTAAATTACTGCTCAAGACTTAAAATTGCGTACCTTAGACCCGCCGGGGGTGCCTCTCTTTTATAGATTTTCTCTATCCTAGTCCCACTAGAAGTCCCCCTTCCATGGACTCTAATTCTGGACTCATCTTGGACTCTTCAAGAGATAAGGATAGACTCCCCGAGAGTTTTACCTATATCCATCTTGTAGTCTTTCTTCTTTCTAGGACTCATGTCCCTTATCCACTTATCTCGGATTCCGGTATCCTCAGAGATAACCTCGGCAACCCCGAGATCACCTCGGCGTAACTGTCGTGACACGTGGCACCTCGGCTGACACTTCGGTGTCACCTCGGCCACGTGTCGGTACTCAGAAAATATATCCCCACAAAATTGATTTTTTATTTTTTTTTATCAGCAAAAGAAATATTTATTGATGAAGAACCAAATACATGAGGAAAATTTACATCAATAAAACAAGGAAAATTGATTTTTTATAGTGTATATAAGTTTATCGAGACAAGTAATAAGTTATTCAAGCTTCACTTCAAAACTTAAGGAATTTGAAATTGTGTTCAAATTTAATTTATTCACATAATGAGCTGATCCCAAATAAACTTTTAACAAGTCGAGCATGAATCAAACCCAAGTAGCTTAATTCGTTTGATAGCCCTACTGGTAATATGACAAAAAAATAATAACATATAATATTTTTCTAGATAGGATGGGACTCTAGAAGTGAAGTTCCAATCACCCATAAGAGCACGTTTGGTACAATAGAGTAGGCTGAAATGAAATACTCATTCTAATTTTGTATTTCTTTTATTTTGTTTGGTACGACCTTGTCTAAATAGAAATCGTTATTCCATTAGTAACACTCAACAATTTTGCTTCGTCTTTTGGTTCACTTGAATGATTGCTGATTTAAATAGGCATTTCAATACATATGCAAACACAGAATTGAACACAAAATTTATCACATAAAATATAATCAGAGCAATCAATAGTGAAATTTATCTTTTAGGATAGGCTCCACCATCTAATATATATGGCCAGAATTGTTTTATATGGGTGATTCTGTGATCAATTATGCATCCATAAATTCATGGGTAGGCATTTAACCCAAAAAAAAATAAAAAATAAAAAATAAATGCTTTATATAATCATATTTGTTAGCTCATTTTTTCATCTGTAAACATGAACAAAATAAGATTATATATATAATTATTCTTCATATATTTGGTTTTATAATTTAAAAAAATAAAAATAAAAGAGAGACAGAGAGAGAGAGAGAGAGATAAATTATACTTTTGACTCTCAAACTTTTATCCAATTTTTACTTTAGTTCGTCGTTAAATTTCAACTTGCGTTTTAATGTGATGCTTCCATCATTCTATTATTTAAATTTGAGTGAAAGTTGAAAGATAAAAAGTATAATTTGTTATACAATTTTATTTATTTATTTATTTATTGTGGTTCTAATACCTCACAAATGTGCTCATGATGCCCTCGTTTGAGCTCTTTCCTTCAAAATTTTAATTGTTAGTAACAAAAACAAAACAAAACAAAAAAATCACTTTGAAGTGTAAATAGAAGTCAAAAATTTTAATTATTCAATAGGCCTTATGATAATTAGTGACGTTTTTCATCAAACACTATTAAAAAGTCACTAATTGTTAATTTTCAGCAACAATTTAAAAATTGCCACTAATTATAAATTTTGTCGACAGTTTGAAAAAATCATCACAAAAAAGTCACTAATTTTCAATTTTTAACGACAATTTAAAAAATTTGTCATAGAAAAAGTTCAATAATAGTAAGTTTTAGCGACAATTTATAAAAATCATGAAAAAAAAATTATTAATTGTCAATTTTTAGCGACATATAAAAAATCACAACAAAAATTATTTTTAACGATGATTTTATTAAAATTTATTTTTTTAATAGAGCTCAATGAAAATTAAATATAACTATTATAACCTATTAGTAATCTAAGTGAAATTCTCATAAACATTTAAGAATGAGAAGTATATATTATCCATTAAAAAATAGGGGTACTTACCAATTAGTCCTATTAATTAGACTTATTTACTTACAGGTCCTAACTAATAAATTTAACACTATAAAAATAAGAGAGTGATAAATTTATCACTAAAAATTTATTCATAAAAATAAAGAGACTGATAAATTTATCACTATAAATTTATTCATAAAAATAAAAGACTGATAAATTTATCTTTATCACTTAATAAATTTATCAATAGGACTTAATGGGTAATAAGTCTCTAAAGTATGACCTATTGGGTAATAAGTCTCCAAAATAGGACCTATTGGTAGTTTACCCTAAAAAATAAAGCTGATGTGAGAGACTGCAAAGTTGTTGCAAATGCTAACGTGTTGTAGAAGAACCGACGTATGGGTACGAGGAGCTAATTTGTGCACAAATATTATTATATTAATTAGATTTTTATATCATGTGTATCATTTTATGTAGCAGTGTGTATGAGTGGATTCAAGAAAGTTGTTGAAAAATTCGAAGATATTCGAAGATTCTTGAAGAAAAATTTGAATTCTCTAGAAGATGATGAGAGGCTTAGATTCTTCAATACTCTCAACTAAAAACACAAAAGCAAAGAGATGATGAAGATAAGAGATTGGGTGAACAAGAAGGCAAAGTAGCTAGAAAGAGAATAATAGCAAGGATCTCCCATGGATCTCCTACTTTCACTCTCAAGGTTGATAATGGAGAAAGGAAATTAGTTCTTTCCCAAGAGTTATCTCTCCAAAATCCATCCCTTGTAAAGCTATGGGTGGGTGCTATTTATAGACACCTCATGATGTAGGATGGAGCCCATGTGCAAGGCACATGGAGAATATTCTCTCTAACCACCTTGTCCGAGGAAGTGACCTCTCCGAGGATGAGGAAAACCCCGAAGAGGAGATCAACCTTTCGGCGAACCTTTCTTCTTAACCACGCCTAACCAATAATCCCCAATCATCCCAAAGGGTCAAGGGTAGTCCCAGAGGACGCCCTGTCGCATAAAGGTCAGGGGTAGTTCAAGAAAATACCCTGCCGCAAATATTGTCGAGTCTTAGAGACCCCCTAGATCGTGCCACCTCGACCCGGGTATAGACTAGTTTAACTGAAGAGTGAATTTATCTCCACTCACCGTCCTCGGGATTGGGTCCTTTGTTCGAACTCCATCACGCCCATGGTTCTGGTGCGTAAATCTCGGAAAGCTCCGAGCCCGCAAATGTTCTAGGACTCATTAATGAAGCGACTTCTAGATTGTGTTTAAATCCATTCGAAGCCAAGTGCTTCAGATCTCTAGATTCGTAGATCCAAATCCTTTCAAGTCCGAGTGCCTCAAATCTCTAGGTTTGCTCAATACCCTTTCGAGTCCGGGCTCGAGTAAGTTTCTAAGTTCGTGGATTCGAACCCTTTCAAAGCTTAGAGCGATTTGGCCCGTTTGATGGCAATAAATCCGGACCCACCAATCTTGGACTTGCGATAAATTCGGGCCCACCAACCTTAGGCTATTGGGCCTAATTAATTTAGTAGGCTCAAATTAGCTCCTCTTTCATTTGCCCCTTACATGTATGAGAAATTTTAGTTTTCTCGGATATGCATAATTTCACATTTTCAGCCATGCTTCGCATTAAGTCTTCGGAAATATTTGGTCTTGTAGAGTCTATGAATAAAGCTGATGGCTCACCATAATTTTTTGAATAAAATTAAATTTTAAAAAAATAATAATAAAGATAATAAGAAATCTTTTTTTTATCTTTATTCTACGCTTGGCACATATACACTTTCATGCTTTTGATTTATTCTCACAAAGAAAAACAAATCAAAATTTAAATATTTAATAATCCACCCACCAAAAATGATCAAGAAATAAATTCCTCTCTCCAGAAAATGGTCAAACCCATATATTTTTTTTTGTCTTATCTTATACCTTGCTTGGGCCCACGCAGCTTTTCTTCATCATTTTGATTCAAATGCCTTTTGAAGCCAAATAAACCCATCAAAGAAATAATTTCTTCCTGGCAAACAAACAAGTCTTAAAAGGTTTGCCCTTTTATATATATATATATAGAATATCTGAGGGCATATTCCATGTATCACACCACTTTTTTTTTTTTCTATTTAAGAAAAAAACGACAACCCTAATCAATAGCCCCTCCCTTTTGATAGGGTCATGCTACGTGTCATGAAAACTTTCATGAAAATCATCATGAAAACTCATCTGCACCGTTAGATCATGAGATCATATCTGATCTAACGGTGCAGACAGTTTTCCTTACCATTTTCCTTAACATTTTTCCTGCCACCTATTATTTCTCTTTTTGATATAGCCATTTCGATTTTTTTCTCTCTCTGGGTGTGCTTTTCACTCTTTGAAATTCCTGAATTCTTCCCAATTTTCCAGTGCTCCAAACTTCTTCAAATACAAACTCTGACATGCATGATCTTCAATTTTCTTTTGATTTCGAGTTCTGAAACCGTGTTTTCACCGAAATTTTCGACTCACTTAACCGAGACCAACCCAGCCTTTTTCTTCTTGAACAAAACAGAGACTACCACCATTTGTATGCTGGCCATCGCAGCTTCAAACAACTCATTTCTCTGTAACTTCATCTTCCTCTCCTTACTATTGAAGAACACTGCTGTTTGACGCCGTCCATCACCGCAGCACCGCCGTTATCGGTGTTTCATCTTGGCCCAATGACGCAGCCTCGGAGCTCTGGATACACCAGATCTCGGTCCTGCTTCGCCGCGACCACCTGTTGCAAACGTCATGACCCAAGCTGCAGTCCATCTTTCTCTGCTACAACTTTGCCTTCGTCTTCGGTTGTCCAGTGCTTTGCCTTCGTTTTCGGCTGTTCAGCGCGAACCACACGTCGCCCACTCAATGCGACATGTGTGGTTTTGCCTCACACCATCCAGCTCATTATTCTCACAGCCCATCGCTATTTTTCGGAGTTCGAATCATATAGATCTCAGTTTTTGCATACGCACTGGTTTCGGCCACGATTATTCAATGTCGCCCATGTCGCCGACTCAACGCGGCGTTGGTTTGCCTAGTTCTTTTCTCAGCCACAGTTCGCGCCGCCATTCTTGCTGATTATGGTTTGTAACTTTGTGGGTAAACTCTTCAAAAAAAATTTAAAATTTTGGTGGAAGCCTTCTATTAAATCTTGATTTGCATGTGAAATGTAATCTTGAAATTCATGTTTTGGAGCTTAACCTTGTGTTGATAAATCTGACACAGATGGAGTATTAATGTTGCAAAGATTCATTAGTGTAGACAGAGATAAGTTGAATCCTTTGAGTCTTGTTGGTGTTGTTGCTAGTTTTGCTTGAATGAGACGAATAAAATAAATGTTGTTGTTGTCGATGAAAGTCGAGGAAATGAGACCCTCATATTGTATATAAATCTTGTTGTCGAATGATTGATTGTCGTTTTGTTGATCTTGTGGATGCTTGAGAAATACATAGCTGATGCCAAAATTTTGTGTGACTATTGTAGCTTTACGTCGGCTTGAGAGGAACCGGCCTGGAGAGACAAAACCTTGATTGTTGCATTTTCATGAACTCGCTTAGAGGAATAAAATTGTTGCAGCTTAAGTAGATCATTACTATTGTTGATGTCGCCTCTATTTTGGTAATGTTTGAACCATAATCTGAACTCGATATTGTTTGTCTAGTTTGTCAGCTTTACTATTTCAGGAAAATAAATTTTTGTGTGAAATCTACGACTCCGGGGGCCTCAGAACCCGCACTAATGAGAGCAAGGGCTGTCCTTCGGAAGTCTGAACGAGAGCAAAACTGTCCCTCAGGAGTCCGAAAGTAGCATACACCCTACTTAGGCAAGAAAGATCTCTCTGGAAGGCAACCGAGTCTACCAAGCTTGCACCAACAGAAGTAAAGATTGTCTCTCGGAAGTTCAAGTAGAAGCAAGGCCGTCCCTTAGAAGTTCGAGTGGATGCGCACTTCTACTTTGGCAACTAATAGAAGCAAAGGCTATTCCTTGGGAGTTCAAGTAAGAGTCCACTCTACTTTGAAAAGAAAGATCCTCGGAGCTCGTATCGATGAAAGCAAGGGCTGTTCTTCAGACCCGTACTAATGAGAGCAAGAGCTATCCCTCGGAAGTCCAAATGGAAGCAAGGCTGTCCCTCAGGAGTTTGAATAGTAGCACACACCCTACTTTGGTAAGAAGATCCGTTCTGATAGGTCACCGAGTCTCGAGGGCTATTCTTCAAAAGTCTGAGTGGGAGAACACACTCTACTTCAACAAGAAAGATCCTTGACACTCTTTGAAAGTCTGAGTGGAAGAACACACTCTACTTTAACAAGAAAGATCCTTGAGGATCGCACTGATGGAAGTGAGGTCTGTTCTTCGAAAGTCTGAGTGGGAGCACACACTCTACTTCAATAAGAAAGACCCTCTAAGCTCACATTGATGAAAGCAAAGGTTGTCCCTCGAAACTCCAAATGGAAGCAAGGGCTGTCCCTCAGAAGTCTGGGTGGAAGCACACTCCTTTCTTTAGCAAGAAAGATCCCTTTTGGCTGGCAACCGCAAGAAAGATCCCTCATGGCTAGCAATTGAGTCTACCAAGCTTGTACCAATGGAAGTAAAGATTGTTCCCTGGAAATCGAAGCGAAAGCAAAGCTGTCCCTCGGAAATTCGAGAGGATGTACACTCTCTTCTTCGGCAATCAATGAAAGCAAATGCTATCCCTCGAAGCTCGCATTGACAGAAGCGAGATCTGTTCTTCGAAAGTCTGAGTGGGAGCACACACTCTACTTCAGCAAGAATGATCTTCGAAGCTCGCATTGATGGAAGCAAGGGCTATTCTTCGGAAGTCCGAGTAGGAACACACACTCTGCTTCAACAAGAAAGACCCTCGAACCTTGCATTGATGGAAGTAAGGGCTATTCTTCGGAAGTTCGAGTGGGTGCACACACTCTACTTCAGACCCTCAAAGCTTGCATGGATGGAAGCAATGGCTGCTCTTCGAAGGTCAGAGTGGGAGGGCACTTCTACTGTGTCAAGAAATGTCCCTTCAGGTTGGTGACCGAGTTTACTATTCCTCTTTCTTCTTTGAAGGGCAACAAAAATTAAAAACTGTTTCAAGCAACATAACACAATGAAGATGTACAATGTAGAGAAAATAACTTCTAATGGAGATACACAATATTAAGGAAATAACTTTCTTCATAACATAAGAAAGAAAGATAGAAAATTCTCGGACAATGCAATAAATACAAATTGTAAATGTCATAGATAGACTTCTTCTGCAGAATGTTGACATTTGCCCCTAGAGTTGCAAGGTCATTTGGAAAGCTTTCACCAGCTGCTCGGGTTGTGGCCGTCATACACCATCATAGCTACATCTTTTAAGATATCCTGGGCCCCCTGTTCTCTGAACTCTAGCTCATGTGCTTCGACTTCCTTTCTAAAGATCTTAAGCGTCCGGCACTTTTCTGTAGGATGTCCTAGTGATCGATGGAAAACACAATAATTAGGGCCCTCGCGGTCCTTCTTCGGCAAAAGCTCTTCGATATGAGGCAACTTCAATTTCAACTAAGGCCTTCACTTCCTCAACACTACATGGAAAAGGAGTGTCATCTTCATAGTTTTTCCTATTCTGACCTTTGAATTCCTCCCCCTGCGACTTTCGTGTAGAAGACGCGAAAGCCGCAGTGACAAAAGGTCCTCGAGATGACTTGAAGCTGGTTTTATATCTAGTCTCAAACCCGATCTCGTGAGATTGAGGTACGTTGATGTTGCGAGATGCTTCAATTAGTGCCGAGAAGGTGGGTAGCTTGTGATTAACAAGAAGCACCTTATACCCGTTCAATGCCCCTTCAACACAGATTTGGACCAAGTAGCTTTCCTCCACAGCCTCATGACAGTCCACAGCTTTGTCTTGGAACCTCTTCACATATTCAAGAATGTCTTCACCCTCTCTTTGCTTTTCCTTACATAGGGTAAGTGCGGTTACCTTCTCAGTCGCCTGAAAGAATTTGGCCTGGAATTTGTTGACCATTTCCTCCCAACTTCGAACAGAGTTTGGGGTCAAGTTAACGTACCAACTATATGCTCGGTCGATGAGGGACTTGGAGAATTCTCTCAGTCGGAGGACATGATTTGAACCATGAATCCCCAAAGTCTCAATGAACCGAACAACAGGTTCTCAAGCATTTCTTGTTTGCCATCGAATTTGATAAACTTCGGCACTATGTACCCCTTCGGGTATGGATAACTTAACATCTCGATAGGGTATGGTGGCTTGACATCCGGATCGGGCAAAGAGAGTAAAGTCTTCTTGCTCCATTCGAGATCGAACATAGCTTGCACATCGACGAGAGTGAGAAATTGTTGAGGGAGAGAACTTGATAGTGGTATTCCTGGAACTTGGCTTGTAGACCCAAAGACTAAACTTGGAGTGACTTGGCCATTTGGGTGTTGAGAATTCATCATCAATGAAGACACATGATGATATTGGCCATCGGCACCTATGGACATGCCATTTGGTAATGGGACGCTGTATTGGATCCCATAAAGTTCATTGCATGCCACGGCTATACTGGGTTGGACTTGCAAACTGGGAGTCGGAGCCAAAGGAGACCCACTCAGTACATGAGTAGAATTTACAATCGGTGGAACAAAATTAGGCATGGATAGAGTACCATTTTGTAGAGAAATTTCTGTAGGCCTTCTTTGAACTTCCACAGTCGTTAGAACACCATTCATCACGTAGGAAACTCCTCTAATCACTGCTGGACCATGGCTCCATCCTCCAGGTGCGTGATTTTGCGCTCCATGGGCCGCAGGTTGGCCATGACTTGTTCCTCCTAGCACTTGATTTTGCACACCATTCTGTACAACTTCAAGGAGAATTTGGGGTGGATCTTGATGGTTTTGACCATTCCCAACATAACCATGAAGTTGTTGATTCTTGTCGGTGCTAACTTGACCTCCATTTGTTGTTAGTGGTTCGAAATTCGAACTCATCACCAACATGGTGTGGGTGAGATTTTGAAGGGTCGTGAGAATCTCTTGTTGAGTGTGTTGGAGTCCTTGAATGGCTTCAGGGATGAGAGGTGCATCTTGAACTTGAGTCCTCTCATCACTACCATTGGAAGAGCCTTGTTGATGAACTTCTTCTTCTCTCGCCATCTTCACTGAAGTTATGTAGATTCCGGATCTTGTTGAGACTATTAACCAATCCGCCTCCCCAGCAGAGTCGCTAAATGTATGAGTGGGTTCAAGAACGTCGTTGAAAAATTCGAAGATCTTCGAAGATCCTTGAAGAAAAATTCGAATTCTCTAGAAGATGATGAGAGGCTTAGATTCTTCAATAGTCTCAACTAAGAACACAAAAGCAAAGAGATGATGGAGATAAGAAATTGGGTGAAGAAGAAGGCAAAGTAGCTAGAAAGAGAATAATGGCAAGGCTCTCCCATGGATCTCTCACTTTCATTCTCAAGGTTGATAATGGAGAAGGGAAATTAGTTCTTTCCCAAGAGCTATCTCTCCAAAATCCATCCCTTGTAAGGCTATGAGTGGGTGCTATTTATAGACACCTCATGATGTAGGATGGAGCCCATGTGCAAGGCACATGGGGAATATTCTCTCTAACCACCTTGTCCGAGGAGGTGACTTCTCCGAGGATGAGAAAAACCCCGAAGAGGAGATCAACCTCTCGGCGAACCCTTCTTCTTAGCCATACCTAACCAATGATCCCCAATCATCCCAAAGGGTCAGGGGTAGTCCCAGAGGACGCCCTGCCGCATAAATGTCAAGGGTAGTTCAAGAAAACACCCTGCCGCAAATATTGTCGAGTCTCAGAGACCCCCTAGATCATGCCACCTCGACCCGGGTATAGACTAGTTTAACCGAAGAGTGAATTTATCTCCACTCACCGTCCTCGGGATCGGGTCCTTTGTTCGGACTCCATCATGCCCATGGTTCTGGTGCGTAGATCCCAGAAAGCTCCGAGCCCGCAAGTGTTCTGGGACTCATTAATGGAGCGACTTCTAGATTGCGTTTGAATCCATTCGAAGCCAAGTGCTTCAGATTTCTAGATTCGTGGATCCAAATCCTTTTGGGTCGAGTGCCTCGGATCTCTAGGCTTGCTCAATAGCCTTTCAAGTCCGAGCCCTAATAACTTTCTAAGTTTGTGGATCCGAACCCTTTCAAGGCTTACAGCGATTTGGCCCGTTTGATGGCGATAAATCCAAGACCACCAATCTTGGACTTGCGATAAATTCGGGCCCACCAACCTTAGGCTATTGGGCATAATTAATTTAGTAGGCTCAAATTAACTCCTCTTACACAGTGTTGTATTAAAAATAAATATGAACAGTTCTAAATGTGATATAAAAAAATAATAAGTGTAATATTATTGCTAATGAAATCTTTGAATTTGAAGATGCCAATTTTTATTTTTATTTTTATTTTTTTTAATTTGTGTTCATATTTAAATGCATTGGTGAAGTGTTATAGCTTATTCTCTTCATTTAAATCTTGTAATATCACAACTATGAAGTATTGATATTTCGAAAATCCAAAAATCATATGGAACATATCTATTTAGAAAATATATTATACGAGTATCAGATACATAACGGATAGAGGTAGAGATATTGGTATAATCGCACACAAATTGCACACATACCAATTACACAAAATACATGTTTGATATGCAAAATATTTTAGATACGACTCACGCACGAAATAAGTAAGTTTCAAGGACTTTTGTGAATACTTCAGGCATAAATGTAATTTTTTTAAATATTAATTTATTTAAACAATTATATTATTGGTCATTTTTATTTTTATTTTTTAAATGTAGAGTATTTTAGTAAATATAAAAAAATAAAAATAAAAATAAAAAATTGATTTGGATTATTTCTTTGACGATTATAAAAATATTTTAATTCTTTTTTTCAATTGATTTTTAATTTTAGGTCATGTATGAGTATGATTAAAAATTATAAAAATATATATTTTTATAAGCGTACAATCATTTAAAAAAGAAATCTCAATCATATAAAGCGTACAATCATCTAAAAAGAAATCTCAATCATATAAAAATTATTGTACTTGTCATGAATATCGACATACAGTCATCTGAAAATATATATATATATATATATATATATATATAAATTATTGTACTTGTCATGAATATCAACATACAATCATTTGAAGAAAAAAAAAAACCTCAAATCATATAAAAATTATTGTACTCCTCATATACCTATATCTCAAGTTATTGGTTGGTCTTAGGCTATTGATAAGTGGTATCTCAATAGTATTGTGATTGGTAAAAAATGTGAGATCTATAATTTTAAATAATTTTATCTCAATAGTATAAGAATTCATATAGCTAGTGATATAACATAGTGACAAAAAAATAGATAATATATAACATTTCTCAAAATGAAAAGGTTTAAGAACCAAACTAAAAAATAATTAATTTCAAGACCAAAATGAAAAGAAGATACCTTTCTAAGAAAAATGAAAAGAAGATGTTCTCCCTAATAACGAGAGCATCTCCAACGACTAACAAAAATATTTTGAACATCTAAAACATGAGCTCTAAAGGAGCTCTAGAGATGAGCCCCACTCCATTGATGCGATGTGTTGGCATTTTTTTTTTTTTTTTAAATTTCTACATCACTAGAGCTGAGTTTAGAGTTCTAGTTCTAGAACTCTCTATCATCACCCAACGATTAAATATGTATTAGTGTAAGCCACTAAGTTAATTAACATACGTGTGAATTTGCACTCCGTTGGGTGTGAAGTCCGATGTTAGTTTATAAATTTGTTAAATCAAAAATTAATTGTAGCGAGTCTTTTAAGAAACAAGGGTGGGCAAGATAGCTAATTCAATGGTCTATGTAGTTATTTTTTGGGACAATAAAAAGGTTAGAGGTTCAAGATGATCCAAATCGATAGAACGATTATGGCATTTTGTTTTTAAAAAAAAAGACAAACAAACAAAAGAAGGGGAGATAGCATCCGTTTTTCTCACTATTTTTGTTTTTAATACACATTATACATACATATATACATATATGTATATATATATATGCAAGTGCCATGCTTATTTGTATTAGGGTTGATTTCACTTTCTACCTTTAAAATGTTGTCAAATTATTTATTTAATTTTCAAACTATTGATTGTGTCTAATAAATCTTTAGACTTATATATGTCACTTGGAACGTGAATCGTTTCGGTACATGGAACGAGAATGAGAATGGGAATGTAGTACGCCACATGCTCTAAAATGTGATATAATAAGGGTAGACTTATATATATATATAGCACTTTAGAATTTACAGTACTTCTAGAGTAATTTGCTTTTAACTAATAGCCATCTAATAAAATATAATTTTTTTTCTCATGTAGCAAGACATTTCTATGGCATTGTGATGCATTTTTTTGTTTTGTCTAGTCAAAACTTAACTCACCTCAGATTTGAGCTTATTATGTTGACTTTATTCTTCCTAAGCATATATATTGGGAAAGAAAAAAAAAAAACTTTTAGGATTACTTTGGATCCCTAAATTTACCATTGTAAAATGGAATTGTACCATGTTTCGGAACGTGTATACTAATACATAATTCACTAGGGTATTACCGTTTTCTAGTAACACAGCTCTAGAGTATACAAATCAAAATCTATTTAGTTTTTGAACTATCGATTAAATCAATCACATCCCTAAAGTTTTTAATTAGAACTTATTTAGTCCTCGAAAAAATTACAAAAATAAAATTAGTAAAAGACCCTAACTTTTATTCCAAAAAAATCTTATATTTTTATTTTATCTTTAAAAAGTATTTTGTTTCACTGTGTGTTTAAATTGGTATTAGAAGCTAATTTATCAATTTTGTCAATAAAATTATATGAGTATTTGATATATTGAAGAAGTTGAATCAAATAATTTAAATAATAATACTTTGCTATAACCAATAATAAAATAAAATAATATATTAATTAAGTTATTAAAATAACTTAATGAAAAACTTAAAATAATCAATTATAAATTATAAACGAAATTTGGCAAGGACTCAATAGACTGATTTATATATGTTAGGGACTTACTAAACTCAGTTGATAGTTCTAGAACTAAATAGGTAATTTGACAATAATTCAGGGGTAAAAAGTGAAATAAACTCTTTTTGTTATAAATTATAGGGCGAATTATACTAACAGTGCTTATAGTTTGAGACTCGTGTCACTTTAGTCACTAACTTTTCAATTGTGACACATTTGACCCTGAATTTTGAATCTTGTTCCAATAAGAACAATTGAAGATATCATTGCTTAATTTCAAGGGTAAAATTGTCAATTTGATAAAATATAAACTAATTTGACAAAAATAAATGTGAAAAAAAAATTTAAAAATTTAAAATTTTAAAAATTATTCCTACCAACCAAGATAAAATTATATAAAATTGATAAATCTTTTAGACATTTATTTATTTATTTATTTTACCAAATTAATTTTTATTATGTGTTTGGATGATGATCATGTAATGGGTGGTTGTTAAGATTTTAATGTGTAATCGACAAATTTAATATATAAAATATTTTTAGTTTTGGATTTTTTTATTTAATGGATTGGTTTAATAATGATATCAAAATTGTCGTCATATTTGACTTTTGAAAAAGTATAAACTAATTTAATGAAAATAAAAATAATCACTCATTACATGATCATCATCTGAACACATTATAAAAATTAATTTAGTAAAAAAAATAATAAAATAAATGTCTAAAAGATTTATCAATTTACATCATTTTATCTTTAGTGGATAGAAATAATTTTTAAAAATTTAAAAATATTTTTTTGACATTTATTTTTGTCAAATTGGTTTATATTTTATCAAATTGATGATTTTACCCTTGAAATTAAGTAATGGTATCTTCAATTGTCTTTATTTGGAACAAAATTCAAAATTTAAGGTCAAATATGTCACAATTGAAAAGTTAGGGACTAAAGTGATACAAGTCCCAAAGTATAGAGACCATTAGTGTAATTCGCCCTAAATTTTATATATATGTATATATCTAGATAATAAGGGAAGAAGGTTTTTGAATTTATCCTAGAGATAATTGTCCTACTAGGAATTTGAACGGTTAAGATTCATTTATGCTTAAAGATGGACGGTAGAGATGATACCCTTCTTTTTCACTCTACCTCAACTTCCCATCCATCCTGATCTGTCTCACCTCATTTTAAAACACACCCACCCACTCTCTACAGAAGAGAGATCTACGCTAATCAAACTCTCTCTCTCTCTCTCTCTCTCTCTCTCTCTCTCATACACAGCCTTACTTCACACACTCCTCCTCTGCTATCCAAATCGACTTCACTCTTCATCACCTCAACGATGTGAAGCCACACAAAGAGTTCAAGACGACAAGGAAGTCTTGCTCACCACCTCTCCGCCGCACCGACGCTTGCACTGTCGGATCTAATGGAAGACCCTCCAATTGCAATATCGTTTTCAAGTCTGTGTCTCTGTGTATAAAGTCTTGAAATTTTTTTTGAAATTTGTCAAATGATGTTTTATTGTGTGCAGAGGGTTTGAAGAGAACAATGATTATTTGTTTCCATACATTTTATACATTACCAAGATACGAATCACAATCTGCTGAACTCGCAAGGTTGTTTCTCATTTTGATTATTTGTTTTTTGGGTTTTAATTTTTATTGATTGATTAATAACAGATTTTATATATAGATGTATAAGCTAATTTTTTTTACTAATAGTTAGTATAGAGTATGTGTGTTCAAATTGAGAGATGGGTTTTTATATTTGGTTAAACATTACTGGTTAGAGTTGAATTTTCTACTTTAAAAATGCAGATTGATGATCTCAAGCATTGCCCATTTGCTGAGGTAAAAGAGTGAAGAAAAAGAAGAAGAAAGAAGGGGCTCAAATGTATATATATCAGTACATATTTGGGGCAAAATCTCTTGGGGGTTCCTTTCTTCATCTCTCTGCTCCTCCTTTATTCTATTTATTATATATATATATATATATATATATGCATACATGTATTTGTTTGTATTGTTTAGAAAACAGAGATGGTGAGGATGGTGGTAGTGAGAGAGAGAGAGAGAGAGAGAGAGAGAGAGAGAGGAGGTGGCGGTTTTGCTGGGTTGATTTTTTGATAATTGGGTTGGGTTAGGATTTTTTTTTTTTTTTTTTGATTA
The DNA here is from genome assembly GCA_030407325.1 of Camellia japonica. Taxonomy (NCBI): domain Eukaryota; kingdom Viridiplantae; phylum Streptophyta; class Magnoliopsida; order Ericales; family Theaceae; genus Camellia; species Camellia japonica. Next base: position 28,352,534 of record JAPPVO010000014.1, read on the forward strand.
AATTAGTTATAAAAAAATAAAATAAATTAAAAACTAAAAAAATAAGTATAATATTTAAATCATAATCTTTTTTTCTCATAAAAATTTTAAAAAACAACTCAAACAAATTTTTTAATCTATACTAAAATAACCAAAAAAATCAAAAAACTTTAAAATCAATTCAACTTTCCAAACGAAGCAAGGGGTTTGACGAGTGTAACAATCCCTATCCGTAATTAGCCACTAATCCGTATTTAATGATGTTAATGAGTGGATTAAAATAAATTATGTGTTTATTCTGCACTTTGTATGATTTTGGCTTTCTATCCATTACTTATAGAAATATCTGTATGGAATTTCACTTTAACATGTAAATCGAAAGCCTTATCGGCATCCGACACCAAAATTGACTACACCGTTATGTTATTTGGAATTTTTAGAACCGTATGGCGAGTTTTATTAAAAATTGATTCAGAACGATTAATTAAGTCATGTTTGGTTAGCCTTATGTTCTAATTAGTGTATTTTAGCCTCATAGCCAAATATGTGACTAATAGGCTCATTGAGCTCATTTCTTTTATCTCCCTTGAGTGGAAAAATCTGGTGAGACATGTTAGAGAGAAAGGGAGCACAATTCTAGTGAGAGAAAGGAAGAGATTGTAGAAGAATTGAAGGCTATAGCTTGAATTGATCAAAGATTGTGCTAGAATAATAGTAATTCAAGACTCTAGGTAAGATTACAACCTCTAGATTGTGTAACTACGTCATTTAACATGAAATTTCTTCAAGACTGTGAGTTTGATGTGTATATTGAGCTTAGAATAAGATTTGAGTTGCAATTCATGCATGCATGTACATTTTCTCACAATTTGAGCATGAACTCCAAGAATTCTCTCATGCATGTTTGAAATTCATCTTCATTTGGGGAAATCATCAAGTTTCAAGTTGTTTTGTGGTGTTTGATCATGTTTTGAGAAGTTTGATACAAGAAAAATTCATGCATGTTGTGTTCATGAACATTCATCATGTTTTGAGTTGAAATTTGGAATTTTTGGCTAACCCTTGGGCCATGATTTTATGAAATGATCCTAAATTCTTCATGTTTTACAAATTTACTATGTTATCTCAAGTTCTGGGGCCCAAGAGATGTGTTTTGAAGGTTGGAATTCGAATTTTGAGCTTGGGAGGTCAATCTAGATTTTCCAGAAATTTGACCCACGCTCGAGCGGGGACTTTCACGCTCGAACGTGAACCCTGAATTCATGCACCACGCTCAAGCGTGGGTCGAGTGCCCGTCGAGCGTGAAAACCTTGCATCGAGTACTTTTAGAGTTTACAGTCTGCTCGAGCGGGGAAAGTCACGCTTGAGCGGAGATTCATTGTTTGCATATCCGCTCGAGCGGGGGAACCCACGCTTAAGCGTAGACCTCATTTTCAGAAATTTTGACTAAGTGTTCCAATTCATGTTTTGGTATCCTCATTGCACCTTAGGCATTCCTAAGTCCTAATTAAGCTTTGATAATGAGGTTATGGTAGAAACACACTAAGAACGAATGTACTAAGTTCCGAGACTGCAAGTGTGTGTGTTTTAGGCCATGTGATAAGAAAGAATAAGAACCAATGTAATGAAAGCTAGCCTTATTGGCCACTTGAATGTGTAATGATAAGACATGCTTGTGTTATGTATTTTGTGATTGTAGGTCAAGACTCGAGGATTGATTGACCGCTTACTGGAATCATTGTGAGTAACATTATTGTAAAGATACATTCATATGAATTACGTTCCAAATGAAATATGATAAGTTATGATTTCTGAAATGATATATGTTTTCGTGAACGAATATTTCATGTTTGAAATCTATTATGGCATCCATAGATAGTCCCAAGTCATGGGGGACGGCATGAAAATGCGGGTCCATAACGTACATGTGATTACGAGATCTCGTTAGCCACTTCATTGTGGTGATTTGTGTTTAATCGGTATCCGGAACCGATTACTCTAGTCGGAAGACGTTCTGTGATGTGTTCTATGGGATGTACCATTATTATGTTCTGATATGAGAATGATTATGCTCTGGTCTGTTTTCTGCTTATGATATATTCGGATTTCGTTCACTAACCCCTTTACTTTAATGTTATTCATTGGGCTTTAGCTCATTGTGTGTATATATATATGTATAGGTGAGCATTTTGGAGCCCGAGCCTGAAGGCTTTTGTCTGGATCTGTGTTCTGTTGTCAGCCAACCATAGTGCCTCACGTGGAGGTTCCCGAAGCGTCCTGTGTTTAAGTTCTGTGGTTTCTGTTTATTTAAGACTTGATTTGATGTCGTTGGTTGTACTTAAAATACTGTAATGTGTGTGGGTATAATGTATGTTGACTACCGGTTATGTATATAAAGTTTTAAATATTCTGTTTCATATAAGTCAGCACAGCTTATTGGACAACTATATTTATGTATTTGCTTCCGCTAGCCCCTTAATTTTGTTAATCTGTTCAGAGGCCTTCGGTAATCCAAGGATTACTGGCCAGTTACGATGCTAAACCTATAGGGGCGGGTTTGGGTCGTGACTGAGTGGTATCAAAGCACGAGTTATACCACACACACGTGTCCATATGAGCTATAGGATGTATTAGAAAAGAAATAAGAATACTGCATCATCATGTTTAAGTGTGTGAACTGCTATGAACACATCTTTATTGAAAATGAATTGAAATGAAACCTTTGTGCATGATCAAAGAAGTTAAGTGAAATAACATGTAATGTTAATTTCAGTACCGAATGTGGAATCTATGTGAACATGAACATATAAAAGTAAGGGATCATGTCACTGTATCTGAATTGAAATAAAAGTATAAACACATCTGATATGAAATGAAATGTGAGAACAATGAGAACTTTCCTTATATTAATAAGCACCCTATTTGTGTGTAGCCAATGGAAAGGACAAGGAATGTAGACGAATCTTAATCTTCTGGCGCTAGAATTAGCCGGTTAGAAAGAATGGTTGAAGCCTTAACCGAAAATCTGAAACAACAGCAACACAGGCAAATATAGGTACCTGAACCAGCTAATTATGATATGATAACACTGAAACAGAGATACAATAAGATGAAACCACCGGAATTTCAGGAGGGTATTGAACCGTTAAAAGCCGAGGCTTGGGTCTTAGAAACTGAAAAAATATTTGAGGTATTTCCGTGTACTGAGGCACAGAAAGTTTTGTTGGCAACATTCACGCTCAAAAAAGAAGCTAGGAGATGGTGGATGTTAGTCCGAAATGATAATGAAGGTGTGACATGGGATAGATTTAAAGAAATTTTCCTCGAAAAATATTTCCCCCAATGCATCCGGGATAGGAAGGTATCCGAATTTGAACAACTAAAACAAGGCAAAATGACTGTGGCCGAATATGAAACAAAATTCACCGAACTGGCCTGATATGCACCCCACATGATACACACTGACTACAAAAAGGCTAGAAAATTTGAAGGTGGGCTTGACTTAGATGTGTTTGATCGAGTTGGCGTCTTAAAATTGCCAAAATATATGGATGTTCATGATAGGGCCTTAATGTCCGAGGCAAACATAGCAGCCTTGAAAATATCAAAATCAACATCATCAACTGAATCCGAAAGAATGAAACAGAAGAAACAGAAAGTCGAAATGACTAGTGATTCAGTGACCTCAGCGAATGAAAAATCTAGGGCAATAACTGTGAACAAAGAGAGTTGGAGAAGCAATGTAAACATTGGGGCAACAACATTGGGGCATTTGTCGCTACCTATCAGGAGCTTGTTTTAGATGTGGTCAGAGAGGGCACTTGGCTAAATCTTGCCCGCGAACTCATCCGAACAACACTAGGCCTAATGCTAGTACGACTGGTTCTGTTCCTACACCCTAGTTCCAGAAAATGCACGGAACACTGAAACAACTGACGCAGGTATTACCTTAACTATGTGTAATTGTTTATATGAGAATTTGTGTAGAAGTGTACATTCCTTAACTTGATATAGATTGTGGACATGATAATTGAACCAATTGAATTATTAGAATTATGAACCCCTAGTTATTGACTGCCTCGAGAACTTGCTGGATTAAATTCTTGTACCGTATTGCAAAATTGAATATGAACTGTTAGGTATGACCTTTAAACTATGCTAGAACTATTGAACATGGGAACACATCAGGATTGACTATAGTTTGGGAAATCTGTACGACCATGACTTGAACTGAACTATTATCTATTGACCGGCATCATCGAATGAGTAGACCCGTGATCCCGAATTATATACATGAGTCAGCCACGTACGGAATTTCTGAAATTGAGAACCTATGTCAGTTTGGAAGAACGAACTTTTGCTTATGAATTGTGAACGAATGCCTAAATGATAATTGATTTTGGACTCGTACCTGTCTGTATGTTTCCATGCTTGTAATACTATTAGTATTGATGGGATTGAACCGTGGTTAATGAACACTTAGAGACTTACTGGTTGATATGAACTATCGTGACTGACCTGTTGAACTATGCTCGAACTGTTAAATATGGAGACACACTATTATTGACTGGATATGGAACATGTTTGGACTTACATATGCCTATACCTTGCATGGGATGTTAATTAATTGAACTCGACACTCTCTTTGTGTCCGCTACATTTGTATCTAGACTGAGTAGACTTATGACTGGTTGCCTTAACTATTGTATCTGGGGAAACTGTTTTGTGCTCATCTATACATAGACCTCGTGAATCTGTATTGGGAATGTTACTAGATTCTGAACATGCACCTATATGACTGTACCTTTGCTTAGAATGATCGATATGTTATTTGTTTTGATAATTTGACCATTGGGACTACGACTCTGGGATTGTATAACTAAGTAAAGACCCCATGTGATAACCTCTAAACTGTGGACTGTGATTGTTGAACATTGACAAGACTGTTTGACTAGACCAGTGAGCCCATGCTTTAATGACTGTATGACCAATTTGAAACTTCTGTATAACAATCTGCTATTGTGTACCTTATGCTTACATGAAAAACTCATTTGGGAAATTGCTATATTGACAGTAATGCTTACCTCTCGATGTGAATAACTGCATGCCTGTGCATTTACCTGTAAAATTATTGGAAGGAAACACATTGTATATGACCTGAAACACTTTGACATGAACTACTATGATACATGACTCTGATATGACTTTGAGAATTGAGGAACTTAGAACTAAGGTACCTCGATTGGAGATGATAAGGATAGAACTTTTACCTGATCTAACCTGATAGAACCGTGGTTTGATGAGACCCTTGCTTAACTAATGGAACTTCTGTTTGATGACTCACGCTTTGAACTTTTATTTAAAATGACTGGGTAGAACTTTCAGTTGATATAACCTGGTTGAACTTTCATTTATTTGATCTGAGGAGACCCTTCTTGAGAGCTATTATCTGATTGATTACATTATGGGGGATTGTGAATTGCTTATGATTAAATGACAGGGTCGTGTTGCTAAGGGAACTAACTGAATGAGAATTAGAATCAATCTTGAACCCTTAGGAAGAATATGAACCGTCAATAGCAGAATATGTAATTACGAATAGCTTCTGACCATATGCCTATAAACGATTGGAAATACGCGAATGAGATTATGGAATTTGGTAACTTATGCTTGGAGAATATGGGAATACCGTATACATGACACGTGGTTAATTACTCCGGTAGTACTACCATGAACTTGTTTGACTAAGAGAATAATTGCTTTTGTGTTACTGTACTTCAAAACTGATGGAACTTATTGACAGCAGACTGGTTCGGTTATAAACTCTGACTACCTGGGAGGATACGCAATCAGTATGACTGCTTCTGTATTGACACATAGTATGATATAATCCGTGGAAACTGAGGCTGATGAATAGTATATGAATGATTACTTCGGAATTTCGTTTACTGCTATGGGGTTAATGTACGAAATTACCTTGTATTTCTGCTATACTTTGGATGACCTGGACTAACTGTAATGGATTACCGAATTGAAAACCAAGTTGAACGAAGACCGGATGAATGACTCGGAATTGTATAAGTCAAGTCTCTGTAACTTAACGGGGGGAACTACTTATGAAAATGGAAACAGTGTGAATCTATGACCCCGATAAGTACTTGATATAAGTAATGAGAGTAAGAACTTAATAAAGTTATATCCAACTGTATTTATTTTCTGTGTGACAAAATAAGTTTTGCTTTGTAAAATGCTATATGTTGTATGCTGAATGATTGTCCAATTTATGATATGTATTTGTGACATCCTTAGCATCATATAATATGCGTCCCTTTATGGGTCATCGGATTTGTTAGTGCAAATGAATGCACCACGTATGCTTAAGCAAGAATTGTGACATCTGTGTATGATCTGGACAAGAATGTGAATATGAACATGTATATGAATCTGTTTCTGATTAAAATCTGAATGAGTATAAGACTCTGTTTTGATACGAACCCTAATCTCTGTATATGATTTGTGATTCTGTTTCGGTACGAAGCTAAGGTCGAGATGGGGTTATGAGCATATTTATGAATATGGTTATGCTTCTGTTTTGTAAAGAATTGCGGTTATATTTTCGATGAACATCATTTCTTTTGATATAAGTTAACTCAAGTTTCAAGGACCAAACTTTTTAAGGTGGGGAGACTGTAACAACCCCTATCCGTAATTAGCCACTAATCCGTATTTAATGATGTTAATGAGTGGATTAAAATAAATTATGTGTTTATTCTGCACTTTGTATGATTTTGGCTTTCTATCTGTTACTTATAGAAATATTTGTTTGGAATTTCACTTTAACATGTAAATCGAAAGCCTTATCGGCATCCGACACCGAAATTGACTACACCGTTATGTTATTTGGAATTTTTAGAACCATATGGCGAGTTTTATTAAAAATTGATTCAGAACGATTAATTAAGTCATGTTTGGTTAACCTTATGTTCTAATTAGTGTATTTTAGCCTCATAGCCAAATATGTGACTAATAGGCTCATTGAGCTCATTTCTTTTATCTCCCTTGAGTGGAAAAATCTAGTGAGACATGTTAGAGAGAGAGGGAGCACAATTCTAGTGAGAGAAAGGAAGAGATTGTAGAAGAATTGAAGGCTATAGCTTGAATTGATCAAAGATTGTGCTAGATCAAGAGTAATTCAAGACTCTAGGTAAGATTACAACCTCTAGATTGTGTAACTAAGTCATTTAACATGAAATTTCTTCAAGATTGTGAGTTTCATGTGTATATTGAGCTTAGAATAAGATTTGAGTTGCAATTCATGCATGCATGTACATTTTCTCACAATTTGAGCATGAACTCCAAGAATTCTCTCATGCATGTTTGAAATTCATCTTCATTTGGGGAAATCATCAAGTTTCAAGTTGTTTTGTGGTGTTTGATCATGTTTTGAGAAGTTTGATACAAGAAAAATTCATGCATGTTGTGTTCATGAACATTCATCATGTTTTGAGTTGAAATTTGGAATTTTTGGCAAACCCTTGGGCCATGATTTTATGAAATGATCCTAAATTCTTCATGTTTTACAAGTTTACTATGTTATCTCAAGTTCTGGGGCCCAAGAGATGTGTTTTGAAGGTTGGAATTCGAATTTTGAGCTTGGGAGGTCAATCTGGATTTTCCAGAAATTTGACCCACGCTCGAGCGGGGACTTTCACGCTCGAGTGTGAACCCTGAATTCATGTACCATGCTCGAGCATGGGTCGAGCGCCCGTCGAACGTGAAAACCTTGCATCCAGTACTTTTAGAGTTTACAGTCCGCTCGAGCGGGAAAAGTCACACTCGAGCGGAGATTCATTGTCTGCATGTCCGCTCGAGCGGGGAAACCCACGCTCAAGCGTAGACCTCATTTTCAGAAATTTTGACTAAGTGTTCCAATTCATGTTTTGGTATCCTCATTGCACCTTAGGCATTCCTAAGTCCTAATTAAGCTTTGATAATGAGGTTATGGTAGAAACACACCAAGAACGAATGTACTAAGTTCCGAGACTGCAAGTGTGTTTGTTTTAGGCCATGTGATAAGAAAGAATAAGAACCAATGTAATGAAAGCTATCCTTATTGGCCACTTGAATGTGTAATGATAAGACATGCTTATGTTATGTATTTTGTGATTGTAGGTCAAGACTCGAGGATTGATTGACCGCTTACTAGAACCATTGTGAGTAACATTATTGTAAAGATACGTTCATATGAATTACGTTCCAAATGAAATATGATAAGTTATGATTTCTGAAATGATATCTGTTTTCGTGAACGAATATTCCATGTTTGAAATCTATTATGGCATCCATAGATAGTCCCAAGTCATGGAGGACGGCATGAAAATGCAAGTCCATGACATACATGTGATTACGAGATCTCGTTAGCCACTTCATTGTGGTGACATGTGTTTAATCGGTATCCGGAACCGATTACTCTAGTCGGAAGACGTTCTGTGATGTGTTCTATGGGATGCACCATTATTATGTTCTGATATGAGAATGATTATGCTCTGGTCTGTTTTCTGCTTATGATATATTCGGATTTCGTTCACTAACCCCTTTACTTTAATGTTATTCATTGGGCTTTAGCTCATTGTGTATATATATATATGTATAGGTGAGCATTTTGGAGCCCGAGCCTGAACGCTTTTGTCTGGATCTGTGTTCTGTTGTCAGCCAACCATAGTGCCTCACGTGGAGGTTCCCGAAGCGTCCTGTGTTTAAGTTATGTGGTTTCTGTTTATTTAAGACTTGATTTGATGTCGTTGGTTGTACTTAAAATACTGTAATGTGTGTGGGTATAATGTATGTTGACTACCGGTTATGTATATAAAGTTTTAAATATTCTGTTTCATATAAGTCAGCACAGCTCATTAGACAACTATATTTATGTATTTGCTTCCGCTAGCCCCTTAATTTTGTTAATCTGTTCAGAGGCCTTCGGTAATCCAAGGATTACTGGCCGGTTACGATGCTAAACCTATAGGGGCGGGTTTGGGTCGTGACAGTGAGATTAGCTGTCAGGTCGATGATGGATAGTGAACCGGCAATACCTGGTGTTGACATATGCTTTCGTAGGAAAGTAAAAAAAATACACTCACACATACTTATATTCTAATCTCAACATTATTTATATCGTGCCTTCAAGCACGAGCATACGCTAGTATACATATATGGGACAAAAGACCGTCCTAGTTCCTAAAGTATGCGTTTGTTGTCATTTTAGTCCCTTAAGTTTTAATTTTATCATTTTAGTTCTCAAAGTTGTCAATTTAAGTCAAATTGATTTAATTCCAATCGGCTGTTTAAATCGTTAATGAAATAATTATAAATTTCAACTATTGTCCCTAATATTTTTATTTTTTTTTCTCATTTTGGTCCAAAAAATATCAAATTTATCAATTTTTTTAATATTTCATGATCAAATTGTCAAAATAAAAAATTTTGAGAACCAAAGTGACACGAAACAAATACTTTAAGGATCATGTGTATATTTTATTACTATTTTGTTAACTATTTAGACAGTCAATTTGAAACTAAACTAAATTGTCTCAAATTGAAAATTTTAAAAACAAAATTGACAAAATTGCGAACTTAAAAGATCAAAATAATGAAGAACACATATTTTACGAATTATAAATATACTGGCGTATGCCCGTGCCTGAAGGCACGATATAAATAATGTTGAGATTAGAATATGAGTATGTGTAAGTGTATTTTTTTTTACTTTCCCACGAAAACACATGCCAACACCAGGTATTGCTGGTTCACCGTCCGTCATCGACCCAACAGCTAATCTTGCCAAACCCCTTGCTTCGTTTGGAAAGTTGAATTGATTTTAATGTTTTTTGATTTTTTTGGTTATTTTAGTATAGTCTAAAAAATTTGTTTGAGTTGTTTTTTTAAATTTTTATGAGAAAAAAAGATTATGATTCAAATATTATATTTTATTTTATTAATTTTTAATTTATTTTATTTTTTTATAACTAATTTAATCCAAAAAAAAAAAAAACAACAACAACAACAACCACCCAACCCAATTATCAAAAAATCATCCCAGCAAAACTGCCACCTCCTCTCTCTCTCTCTCTCTACCACCATCCTCACCATTCTCTGTTTTCTAAACAATACAAACAAATACATGTATGTATATATATAATAAATAGAATGAAGGAGGAGCAGAGAGATGAAGGAAGGAACCCCCTAGAGATTTTGCCCCAAATATGTACTGATATATATACATTCGAGCCACCTCTTTCTTCTTCTTCTTTTTCACTTTTTTACCTCAGCAAATGGGCAATGCTTGAGATCATCAATCTACATTTTTAAAGTAGAAAATTCAACTCTAACCAGTAATATTTAACCAAATATAAAAACCCATCTTACAATTTGAACACACATACTCTATACTAACTATTAATAAAAAAAATTTAGCTTATACATCTATATACAAAATCTGTTATTAATCAATCAATAAAAATTAAAACCCCAAAAACAAATAATCAAAATGAGAAACAACATTGCGAGTTCAGTAGATTGTGATTCGTATCTTGGTAATGTATAAAATGTATGGAAACAAATAATCATTGTTCTCTTCAAACCCTCTGCACACAATAAAACATCATTTGACAAATTTCAAAAAAAATCGCAAAACTTTATACACAGAGATACATACCTGAAAACGACAGTGCAATTGAAGGGTCTTCCATTAGATCCAACAATGCAAGCGTCGGTGCCGCAGAGAGGTGGTGAGCAAGACTTCCTTGTCGTCTTGAACTCTCTGTGTGGCTTCACATTGTTGAGGTGATGAAGAGTGAAGTCGATCTGGTCAGCAGAGAAGGAGTGTGTGAAGTAAGGCTGTGAGAGAGAGAGAGAGAGAGAGAAAGACTTTAGAGAGAGAGTTCGATTAGCGTAGATCTCTCTTCTATAGAGAGTGGGTGGGTGTGTTTTGAAGTAAGATGAGACAAATCAGGATGGGCGGGAAGTTGAGGTAGAGTGAAAAAGAAGGGTATCATCTCTACCGTCCATCTTTAAGCAGAAATGAATCTTAACCGTTCAAATGTTCTAATAGGACAATTGTCTCTAGGATAAATTCAAAAACCTTCTTCCCTTATTATATAGATTTTATTCTATATATATGCAAGTGCCATGATTATTTCTCTTATACCGTTTTTGTTGTATATTATCTTTTGAGTTTGTTGGTTTTTCAATTACTTGGATAGATATTCCTAATTAATTTACTGTTTGTAAATAACTATAAAGAAACAAATAAAATTTTGCTACTTATTTCGATGACTAAAAAAATGGTGAAAATTAATGATGTATACTAGTCTCTTTGTAAAAATAATTTGGAATTTTTTTTTAACGTTCCTGATATTAAGATTTTATAAGATAAATTATATACAATATTTTCGTAATAGTTAAGGTCCCTTAACATTTTCATAGAGAAAATTCGACTCTGAAAAATTTCACCCGACTCAGAGAAAATTTGTGTGACTCAAAAAAATTTCGCCCTGACACAGAGAAATTTCGACCCTAACACAGAGAAATTTCATCGAGAAACCTTAGCTAATAAACAAAATATTTTGGACCTCTCCTATTGCACAAAGTTGAATAGGGATGTTCCAGTAATTTTCCTTAATAATTTACCAAACAAGTTTTTTGATATTAATTTTTATTTCTTTCATTTTTAAAAAACAAAAAAATAATTATAGAAAAATATCAAAACACATGTAATTGTCGATATAAAGTCAAAAGAAACAAAACTATTTGTCGAATATTAAGAAGACATTTGCCTAAACGTGTAAAAGCATGAACCATGAATCACCGCGTGTCTTATTTATTTTAATAATTTAAACGTGGAAGTTACATTGATTTCTCCTAAAAAAATTTTAAAATATAATAAATTTTATAATTTTGACATAATTATATTGAACACCCTTATATCGTATTTTGATGGTGGATTTGTGTAAAGATTTGGAAAAGAAAAACAATAAAATAAATAAAAATTTTAATTTATATTTCATTCACATTTTTCTTTTGAAAGACTCACGTGTAGATATTAATAAGTGGACTTAATATCACATGTCCAATAAGTCATGTGATAATTAACGGCGTTTTTCATCAAATATTATTAAAAAACGTCATTAATTGTTAATTTTCAATGACAATTTAAAATTTTCGTCACTAATTTTCAGCTTCAGCGATAGTTTGGAAAAAAAAATCACAAAAAACTGTCACTAATTGTAAATTTTAGCAACAATTTATAAAAATTATTACAAAAATGTCATTAATTGTCAATTTTTAATAACATGAAAAAAAAAAAATAGCAACAATTTTACTAGAACTAACGTTTCGATATGATTTAAAGGACCTATTACACTTTTCTTTTTACTTTCTAAATCTTTACCTAAATTCATAATGCAAATACAATCTTAAGGTTGTATTTCACATAATGTTTTGTTGCATTTTCATCAATAATTCGTTAATTATATGGATTGAAAAATGATACAGTCAACTTATTTACACTGAAATGTACAATTGTTAGAACCTGGTGGTCCTCTATGTAAATGTGTGCACAAATAAATGTATACAAAAATAATAAAATTTCATAAAATAATTTTATAAATTAAATTATGAAAACAAACCTTACAAAATTTTTGTAGACTACTAAAACTGAAAGTCGATACTTGCGTTGAACACAATCGTCTTAAAGAAAATTTTGCTATCACTTCGGTGCTTCATGTTTGACCAGCATCTGCTTCTCAATATACGACGACTACACTTAAAGTTGTAGCACATCAACTCTAAGCCTGGCGAACCGACCAGTGCTGAAATTCTCTCTCAGAATTTCCTAAACTTCTATTGTGCAGAAAATGCAAAAGCAAATGAGAGTGACAAAAAAAAAAAAAGGGGGAAAATGAAGATCCAAAATTAGAACCTTTTTTTTTTATTTTTTGTGTATTCATACTATTTTTCGGAATTGACTGTATACAAGGAGTGACCCCCCTCTAGAACATACACTGCTGTTATTGTTGGGCCAAAATTGGAATTGAAACATCCATTCCTTTCCCTTTGAATCCTGGACTTTCAGAGGCAAACCATCTGGCTGAGAAATTGGCGGAAAGTAAGCCTGTTTCACAGTAGGAATACACGACAACTATATATTTAATCATAACTAATCAGCATGCTCCAAGATGAAAGACTTGAAAATCCAAGCTTCAATCTTAACCTACAGCAGTTTGTTGTACAACTTAAGGCACACTGGTACCATGTGGGATGTCTATGATGAAATCAAAGCTAGTGAGACTCCTCAGAATGAACACACCAATCCAATTCTAATATATGGTATATGCAGACAGTCATTGCTACAAGAAGCAATAGCCTTCCTGCGAGAGAATGAAGGGAAGCATTTTGGGCTCTGTGTTGCTTCATTCAACACCCTCATGTCAAGGTTCTGTAAAATGGGTTACGTAAATGTTGCAAAATCTTTCTTTTGTATGATGTTTAAGTATGGAATACTTCTTGATGCATACAATATTCTTATTCATGGGTTATGCGTAAGTTTTGTCTGAAAAGAGGAGGGTTTCGGACCAAAACAACGTGAGGCTTTGTGGGATGAGAACAAGTAAAGAGAAAAAAAAAATAACCGGTTGAAAAGGTATTCAATTTTTCTAATAAAATTATTTAATGGTTTAGATTAATTTTTATATATATATATATATCCAATGGTTTAAAAATAAGGTGTATATGATGTGCATAATTTAATCACGTGCACATCCTAACAGCCCCCTATTAACCAAGACATCATCTTTTTTTTTTCTTTTTTTTTTTTTCAATTCTCATAAACATTAAATTAAAAATTAGGGCTTTTTATTTCAACCATCATAAACATGTTCTATTAGCTCAATGACATACCTGTTCAATAACAATAGCTAGCTCAACTATTCATAAACATTAACTCTTTTTCGTATTACATAACCATCAAATAAAAACTAGGATTTTTCATTTTAAACTTCACAATTAACTTTTAGTAGCATCAATTCATCACATTAACCAAGACATCACAAGATCAACCATTTTCCTTCTCTTCCCATTTCACATTTCTTATTTCTTATTCACAAAAACAAATCAGCATGCTTCAATATTTATAAATAAATAAATAAAATTATCTTTTTTTTTTTTGTTGTCAATTCTCATAAACATTAAATTCAAAATTAAGACTTTTTATTTCAACCATCATAAACATGTTCTATTAGCTCAATAACAATACCTAACTCAACTATTCATAAACATTAACTCTTTCATACTACATAACCATCAAATAAAAATTAGAATTTTTCATTTTAAACTTCACAATTAACTTTTAATAGCATCAATTCATCATATTAACCAAGACATCATCTTCTTCTCTTTTTTTTTCAATTCTCATAAACATTAAACTAAAAATTAGGACCTTTTATTTCAACCATCATAAACATGTTCTATTAGCTTAAAATTTCTATAATCAACAACAAAACATAATATTAAACCATTTGATTCAAAACCCTAAATCTCATCTACATGTATTTCAAAAATCACTTATAAACTCATGTTTTTCATGCAATAAAAATTATCACATATCCATCTATAGTGATATATTGAAAAGAATCAAAAAAATCCCTATCTCAAAATATAAAGAAACAAAAATCCGAAAATGCAAAGCCTACCGGATCAAGAATTTGAGACTACCGTTGCGAAGAGTGCGACGAGCTCTCCAACTTCCCTTTACAAAGATTATGCGAAATCTCACTCTAGGACTCACACTCTAAGCTCAAAGCTGGAACAATAATGGTTAAAATGAGAGAGAGAGAGAGAGAGAGAGAGAGAGAGAGAGAGAGAGAGAGGAACAACTCTCTAGAATAAACAAAAAAGCAAAGAAAGGATGATAAAGGAAACGGGGTGGGGTCCAGCCCACGTGGATTGCCTCTCTTTTTTTTTTTTTTTTTTTTAATATTCAAATATTTATATATTTATATATATATATATATATATATCTATATATATATATATACCTTAATTAAATTTTTTAACAACACTTTAATATTTTGTAACATAAAATAATATAATATTTTTCATCACAAAATATAATTTTCGTTTAATAAAACACACTATAAATTTATATGTCTAACATTTATTATAATACAATAAAATAAATAATAACAACTCTCGAGATGGTACCTTCTATTCACATGATTAAAAAAAAGACCAAACAGTTAAAAATATATTACATAAACTCAAATTAAATTAATTCTAAATTATGACTCTTGAATTAAATTTCCACCTATGAATTAAACATGCCCCAAATATATAAACTAAACCCAATCAATTTTACCTCAAGTCATGATTTTAACATTAAATCTCAACACAAAAATTCTATTATAAATTAAACTGAACAATGTTTAATTCGTAAATTTTTAGAAAATAAATACTCATGTGTAAACACTTCATAAAATTTTCATAAGTGTTTGAGCTATATAACTATTTTTAAAATTTTACAAAAGTAAAATCTTCAACTCAAGAGACACAAATTTCACCCCAAACTTGTATAACAAATTAAAAACCGTGTTTCAATTATCATAAACCCATTTACAAATGATCTTTTAATATAAAAAAAAATAAAAAATAAAAAAATCACTAACCATATGGTACAACAACCATTCAATTAAATTATGTAATGATTTTATAAATAGATTATTTGGTTTGAGAGAATGGATTTAGTGAGGAACAGATTTTCTCTCCAAAACACAAAACTACGTAGTTTTGTATATTGAAATATTTTGTGACAAAATATTTATCCTCACTAATAATATTTTTAATGGAGAAGAAATTTTTTGTCATTAATTTGGCGGCACAATTCCCCCAAAATTTTTTAATGGTGGGAAACAATTTTGGTGATGAAAGAAAAATAAAATAATAACGAAAAATAATTTCCTCACCTAATTTTTTATTATGTATGTAGATTGGTGACGAAATTATTTTTTTCTCTCTAAAATGGTACATTTGGAAACGAAATATTGTTTTCTTCACTAAAATGTACGTCTTTTGTGACAAAATTTATTTTCGTCATTAGTTTTCGTCTCCAAAGACTCTTTTGTTGTAGTGCTACTAGAAATTACACTTTTCGCTAACCACTTTTGCCGACTAAATATTATTCAGTTGCGAAAAGCACATATTTTCTGACCAAAAAAAAAAAAATAGTAGCCAAAAGTGTTTATTTTCCAATACTAATGTGATTTAGTGGCAAAAATGTTGTGTTCTGTGACTAATTTTAAACATTGGTCGCTAAAATTAGAAGTGGGAAGGTGAATGGGGGTGACAAACATCAGGCCGGGTCGGGTTCGCGTCGACACTACATAATAAAGGATTTTGTGTTTGTCGAAGCTCGATCTGGCCCTAACATCGGGCCTCTATATCTGTCCAAGCCCGATCCAAACAATAATTATAAATCTCAAGCCCACCCATTGGGCTATATGTTAAAAAAATTAAAACATTCCATAATTAAATTCAATCACACATTATATTTCTTAAATAAATATATTGATATTATTATAAATTGAAAGATTTTGTGTATAAATTGAAAGATTTTTCTTAAATAAATTCAATCACACATCACCACAAATGTGAGTTTCAATAAAATCAACAAAGATAAAGTCTAGATTGCAAAAATATATATTTTTTAATGTATTAGATATAATTAATTAATTAGCGGGCCGGGCCGAGTCAAGCTGGGTTAAAAGTATAAATCCCAAACCCAGCCCATTAATATTTTCGAACAAAAAATGTCGGCCCAACCCGGCCCTATGAGCTAAAACACCCTTCCCAAGCCCTAGAAAAATAAGGTTGGGCTGGGCGGGCTAACGGGTCAAGGACCATCCCTAGGTAGCCAAAAAACTTTTAGTGACTAATGAATTTTGGTTGCAGATATCAAAACGATGCCGTTTTGATGGTTAGCATACCTATTGTATTATGTGGTGACCAAAACCTGTAGGAGGGGAAAAAAATTGGTTTGGTTTTTTCTCTTTTGGCAATCAAGTGATTGATTGAAAAAAACAACTAATACTTTTGAAGACTAAATTTGTTAATATGTGTTTTACTAACTAATGTCTTAAAAATCGGATTGGTGAGCGGATAAGAAAATAGATTGGGTGGATGGGCCACTAGTTCAACCATCGGGTCAAATCGGAATCAAACTGTGATGTCATAATTATTTTATAAAATTATAAAATAATAACATAAGAATTAAGAAACATTTATTTAAATGATTTTTAATTTTAACATAAACATATTTATATTGATTATTTGTAAAATATATTAACTATATGTGATGTTTGAAAAAAATATAATAAAAATATATATTTACCAAATATAACGAAGGTTGAGTGTGGGATGATGATTATTTGAAATACTACTTTTATGTGATTTTATGTTCAACTCTCCCAAGCAACATAGTTACGAAAATTTTCTTGCCATTTGACAAAATGAGAGCTGGCCAATTTAATTAAATCAATTTCAGTTTGAACAGTATCCGAACCAAACACCAGGCAGTCCCAGTCTGATTTTCAAAACAATAGTTTGGCAATTAACCTTTTTTGGTTTAGTCGCGATAGTTATATGTTTAACAACCAAAAGTTTAGCCACTAAGTACTTTCTTTTTTTTTTTTTTTGGGCAAATTACATATACCCCCTCGAGGTTTAGCAAAATTACAGATACTCCCTTGAGGTTTGAGAAATTACAGATACCCTCCTGAAGGTTATATTTGCATAACAAATTAGGGGGTAAATTGTTATGAAAATATAAACCTCAGAAGGCAATTTGTTATGAAAATATAAACTCAGGGAGGTATCTGTAATTTTCGAAATCTCAGGGGGATATCTGTAATTTAGCTAAACCTGAGGGAGGTATATGTAATTTGCCCTTTTTTTTTGTTGCATAATTTTTTTGCCGACTAAAAATAGTATTTTTGTTACTAAATTTTTAGTTAGCAAAAGTATAATTTCTTGTAGTGGTAATTATGAAAAAACTATGAGGGTACTTATATTTTTTTTAAAGCTTAGGGTAGGTCCCTGTAATTTACCCTCTCTTTTTTTAGATTTGTGTTTAAAAAATTTACTTTTCATGTGCATCTAATCTAGAACGATCTTTAAATTAGAAAATTCTAAAACAAGTTCACTATAAGTAGAAAAAACAAAACAACAACAACAACAACAAAAAACAACAAAAAAACAAAAAACAAAAGAAGTTTTTTTTGTTGTTTTTAGTGGATTTTTTTTTTTTAACTTTTTAGGTTTAGGTTGATCTAGTCTAGTACTATTTAAAATATTTTTAAAAAAGTTCATTGAGTGAAAAAAAATAATAATAATAAATTAACTGTCAAACTCCACCACTATTATATGGGTTTCTTTGAAATGTTGTCACGATTTTATACACTGAAATTATTTCTTATAGATCTAATTGCTTCGAACTTAGTTAGGAAATACTACAATAGTTTGAAACGCTGTAATTTTGTGCACTCCTAAAATTATGAATCAGAACCACATAGATTAGTGAGATAATCTACCTATGTAAAATGATGTCACATTCACTATTTGTTCTAAAAAATACCCCACTTGCATAAAAGCATGGGATGGACCACTCCTACTTGCATTCTATTTCTATAGATAGGGTGCTCTACTTTGGCAACATCATAGTTCATAACCAATCTCTCCCACAATGTTTATGCCAATCTTCCTCCCTTGTCTGAATTTTCCCACCATTCAATTCCTCCAACCATCTTCCCACAAATCAGCAAGACCTACCTCACCTGAATTCCTTCATCCATGGCCGCCACCGCCGCCGCCACCACCACCACCATCTCCACGACCCACAAATGGAGCATTTCTGTTGCAGAAGACCTCAAATGCCTCACTCCCCACTGCACCTTCACTGTTAAGTTTTTTCTTCTTTTTTCTTTCTTTTTCGGGTACAGTACTTGTGATCTTTCAATGAGGTACACAGCCTCTGGCCAGAATGCTAACTAACTGCAACAATCATCTTCATCTCCGTGTACACGGGTTCTGGCCACTGTGCTAACTGTGCAGTGATTTTCTTCATTGTTATTTTATGATAGGGAAGAGCTTTGGTTTGGACCGGTGAGAAGGTCTCTGGCCTGTGGGTCCACCACGGATTCTAATTCATTGATCCAAGTCATTGATCTCATAATATCTTGTGTAAACTACTAAAATAAATAAATAAATAAATAAATAAATTCAAATTGATTGATAACCGTAGCCACACAATTTTAGATGGATGTACAATATATTTTCAAAATCATACTAACATTAATTTTTTGAAATTGTTGACTGAACCACCTGGATAAGAGAGAAGATGCTCCCTTTATGATAATTCCTTAAACTTGAAATCCTGATTTTCTAGGAGCTGACAACATCGGCTTTTCTTGCAGGATGAAATTTCGGCAAAGCAAGAACAACAATTGGAGGAAGTTAGGAGCGTGTTAAGAAAAGTAGAAGGAGAAGAAGAAGACTCACTAAAAGGTCTGGTCATGATCGATGCCCTCCAACGTCTAGGCATTGATTACCACTTCCGGGAGAATATTGAAGCTGTTTTACACAGCCAATATATGAATTCTGGCAGCCATAGCTTTACTGATCAACATGAAGATCTTTATGAGGTTTCAACTCGCTTTCGTCTGTTGAGGCAACAAGGCTACAATGTGCCCGCAGGTTGGTGTATATACTAGGTCTGTTCCGGTGGGTTTTCATTTCTTGTGGAAAACGTTTTATAAAAATATTTTTCATACAAAATGTTTTCCTATGTTTGATTGTCGCCTTGAAATTAATATGCTAGTGGTGGTGTTGGCATGGTGGTGGTGGGGGTGGGGGTGGGGTGGGGGTGGTATTGGTGGTGGAAGTGTTAGTGGGGTGGTGGTTGTGATGTTGATGGTGCAGCAGCAGTGGCGTGGTGGTGGTAGTAGTGGTGGCACCAATGGTGGTAGGGTGGTGGTGATGGTAAAATTTGTTTGGTTAACACTTTGTTCTTTTCAAAAGCAGAAAATATTTTTCATTCAAATAAACTTGTTTTTCACTAACCATAAAAAACGTTTTCAGTAGATTTTCATTTCCTGCCATACTAAATGAGGAAAAAAAAATAAAAAAAGGTTTTTCAGAAAATATTTCCTGTTGAAATAAACAGAGCAATAATTTCTTCTTCTATCCACAATCATCCTCATTGCAAGTAGTTAACAAGTTGATTGGTATTGGAACAGATGTGTTTGACAGTTCAAGGACAAGGACGGAAGGTTCAAAACAGAACTAAGTGAAGACATTAGTGGGCTAATGGGATTATATGTAGCATCACAGCTAAGCATAGAAGGAGAAGACATACTTGATCAAGCTGCAGACTTCAGTGCCCAACAACTTAATGGGTGGTTGACACATCTTGATAATCATCATCAAGCCAAAGTTATCAGCAACACACTGGGGCGTCCCCAACACAAAAGCCTGGCAAAGTTCATGGCCAAGAACTTCATCAGTGATTACAACGGCCCCAATGCAAATGTCCTGCAAGAACTAGCAAAAATGGATTTCAATATGTCTCCGTCCATGTACCAGAAGGAAATGCTTCAAGTTTCCAAGTACGTTTGGCTTTAATTTTGTTTTAATTGTGGTACTAAGTGTGTTCAAGAGGGCATAGGATTCTCTGTCCTTAAAATTCATGTGCCCCTATCCCTAATGCACTTCTAGTCGCATGATCGTGTCTCGAGATTGTAGTATTTTGAGATTCACGTCAAATTGTTAGGTTGGAAGTGTATTAGGGACAAGGTTTTTGAAGACAGAAGATCCCTGCCATTTTTTGTCACTTCTCCCTTCTCTTTTCGTTCCACTTACAAATCTCTACTCGAACTCAAGATCCAAATACACGCTAGGTGCATTGAAAAGGACAAATGATTTTTTGTCCTGAAAATTCATGTCTACTGTTCCTAATATACTCCCAGTCAAAGGACCCTATGGACAAGGTTTTTTAGTGCAGAAGATCCTTGGCTGTTCAAGAATGGAGATTATTCACCGCTTATGTATGATTTTTTCATCTCAGATGGCGGAAAAGCACAGGTTTGGGCAATGAGTTGGAGTATGCAAGAAACCGACCACTAAAATGGTACCTGTGGTCTATGGCAACCCTCACTGACCCAAGCTTATCAGAGCAAAGAGTTGAGCTCACAAAACCCATCTCTATTGTCTACATAATAGATGACATTTTTGATGTTTATGGCACACTAGAAGAACTTATTCTCTTCACAGAGGCTGTCAATAGGTATGCATCTCCTCCATCATCATCATCACTATCATCATCTTCAAAATTTTTAATTCTGTAATACTAACCCGTAGTTACTGCAAGCAGATGGGAATTAGCAGCTGTTAAAGGTTCTTCAAGACAGCACAAACGAAATTGCCTATGGGGTCCACAAAAAGTATGGTTGGAACCCCATCGATTCTCTGCAAAGAACGGTATATCATAATATTACCAGCAAATTATGTCATGTGCACACCTACGATTCTATTAGATAGTTTGTGAGAATTACAAATGGATTAGCTTTAACAAAATCCTTGATTGTTGCAGTGGGTAATCTTGTGCAACGCGTTCTTAGAAGAAGCGAAATGGTTTGCTTCAGGGCAGTTGCCAAAAGCAGAAGAGTACTTGAAGAATGGGATTGTTAGTTCAGGTGTGCCCGCAGTGTTAGTTCACATGTTCTTTCTCTTGGGTCATGGAATGAACAAGGAAAGTGTCAATTTTATGATCGACAATCCTGACATCATAACCTCTACCGCTACAATTCTCCGTCTCTGGGATGACTTGGGAAGTGCCAAGGTAACACAAACTTCATTTTCTATCAAGATATTATTATCATGGACCACGTAAATGAAGATAAACTGTTGTCCTAATGTAAAGCCAACCACCCAAAAATATCAAGTAAATTAGAGGACCACATTCTGACCTACAAGGAGGCATTCGAGGTTGTGCTGCTGCAAGGCCTACACTGATGATGGCACTCGCAGATGGAGACGGTGTCGGCTGGTAACACACTCTGGCTCAATGGTATCACATGATGTAATCCAACAGAGCCATTAGTTCAGACACCATAACAACTATGAGAATTGTTATGGCCCCTGATAATGAACTATGAGAATTGTTATGGCCAACAAAAAGGAAAAGAAATTGTGAAAGCATTTCAAAAAATGGTGGCCCTATTTGCGTTTGAGTCCATTCACACATAATTTTCCCCTACAGCAGGGCCACCATTACAGAAACAAAAAGTATGACACATCACCCTCTGGGGCCATTTGTCAAAGTTCAATGTGAACAATCATAATCATGTCCGACGACTTCACTCAATGTCAAGCCTTTTAAAAAGTTCTTAACATGTTAGGGGGAAAAAAAATTCAAAAAATAAAAATAAAAATAAAAAAGTGCTTGTGTTTAGCAGAGATTTTAATTTCCTTACATGAACCATTTATATTCGGTTCAGCTCTAATATAAGCTTGGACTCAAACTGACAGGATGAGAATCAAGACGGCCACGATGGATCCTATGTAGATTGCTACATGAAGGAGCACGAGGGCTCTACAGCTGAAACCACAAGAAAGCAAGTTGTTGACATGATTTCAGATGCATGGAAGCAACTCAACCGGGAATGCCTGTCTCCAAATCGATTTTCTGCCAATTTCACCCAGGGTTGTCTTAATACTACAAGGATGGTTCCTTTGATGTACTGCTATGATGACAATCATAACCTCCCAATCCTTGAGGAGCATATGAAGTCAATGTTCCATGATAGTGTTTCTCTCTAAGGATTCAATAAAAATACCTAAATATTGCTATTTTTCTTAGCAGAGTATACCAGACTAATACTGTTATATAATCCAAACAAAATGCAAAAATAAATACTATATGATGTAGTAGTAGAAACATGTAATAGAGAAAGTAGGGTATCGATCTTGGGATCCATTAATTCAAGAATAAATTGTTCTATAAACTCGTTGATTCACAAAAAATACTGAAAATAAAGGCTCGACAATGATTGATTCAAAATGAATGTTCAAGGTTAAAAGAAGTGTATAAACTTGAAATTGTAAGGCTTACAGTAATTATTTATAATGGAAAGTAGGCCGAACGATACTAGGAAACAACCAAAATTAGCAGTTCCTTAACTAGCTAGACAAAAAATTAAGGAAATATAACGAAAATTAACAAAAATGGAAACATTGAAACATAACAAAAAAAAAAAAAAAAGCTACTAATTTAGAGCATCTCCATCAAAATAGTCAAATTTTTAGTTAATTTTTAACTAAAGTCTATTTTTCTATTTTAGCTAACTATCTTTTCAAATACATTCTCCAACAAATTCTTTATTCTTTATTTAATTTGCTGAGTTCTCTTTCCCTAACGATATGGAGCTAGTGGTTTAATATTCAACTAAAGTAACTAGCCGATAATCGAGTCTGATGGAATGTGTTTCTATAGTTTAGTACTATAAAATGGGCAAGAGAAAGCTCTGATGAGCTTGAATAATGATGCTCTTAGGCTACCACGATAAAGGCAAATTCAATGGAAATGAATTCTAACTTCTATACTAAAGAGTAACAGAAATTGCAGAACTTTTCAAAAATAGCAAAATCTTGAAATTGACCATCTAAACGATGGAATTTGCTCAAAATTCTGCAGGGTCCATGGCAAAGTGATGAATCTTGTTCAGAATGAGGTTTCCCATCAACCTACCAAACTTCACATGATTCTTTGATTCCAACTAGTGCCTTTTGTCTGGTTTGGCCACGTGTCAATCCATTTTGTCCAAGAATTTTGCATCACCACACAACATAAAAATATTACAACTAGAGAAGATAACAACATTATAACCACATAACATATTACTTACTAATCTGACAAATTTTCAGCCAAGGGTGTCAAAAACTATGAAATTTTCGTTCATAGCGAAATTGGTTTCCATGTCAATCTCAAACAGAGACAAATACAGCATGTCATACTTTATGCGAAAATCGAGTTACATAATTAACCTCAACAATATAAAGACATATGTTCGGCTAACATATAAAAATAACCCAATTGGACTATTTGTCTGAAGGCAATTCCAGTTTATAATCAAAGTAACCGTTTGACTTTCCAAGCTCTACAAGCTCCTTTGCTTCTTCCATCTTTGATTCCTTGACCAATCCATCTAACACGAGTTGCTTCACTTCCCGATCAACAAGACACCGTTGACTGATTACCTCTTTGCACAACTCGAGAGCGAAATCAAAATCACCCTTCTCACAAGCAAGCTGAACAAGCATTGTAAATGTCACACGATTTGGGTTACAATCATTTTTCGACATTTCTTTGTACCATTTCTTGGCTTCCTCCATATTCCCATCATCACAAAACCCTTTGATCAAAGCATTGAAGCTGAACAAGTCTGGCTTAACTTCTTTGCTTCCCATTTCTTCAAACAACTCAACTGCTTCAGAAGTTCGATTGTCAGCCACCAAAGCTCGCAGCTTTGGATTATAACTTCTCACATTGGGGACAACATTCTTGTCTTCCATCAATGCCCACACTTTCTCTGCATCAGAAAACCTATCATTCTTGTAAAAAGCATTGAGAAGTGTATTGAAAGTAACCAAATCAGGCTTCAATCCATTCTTCTCCATCTCATCGATCACCGCAAACGCAGAATCGAAAGAACCCATTTCACAAAACGCTTTAATAACCGTATTGTGCGAGACCACGTCAGGACTAATCGACAATTTCGCCGGTAAATCCTTCAAAAGCTCGCCAATCTTATCGAATTTCTTCGAATTCACGCAAGCAGAGAGGAGGGCATTGAAGGACAACACGGTACGCTCGCATTTCAGTTGGGGCATTTCGTCGAACAGTTTGTGGGCATGATCGAACATGCCAGCCCTGCCATAGAGACCAATGAGGCGCACAGTGAAGCCTTCTTTGGTGATGATATCGTACTTCTTTTGGTGTTCGATGATGTCTTCGATGTAGGAGAACTTCCGGGCGGCGGCGAGGCGGAGGACTGTGATTTCGTAGTCTCTGTTGCGGCGGCGAAACTGGGCTGATTCGGAGGCTTTCTTGAATTTCATGACAACGGTTTTGAGTTTTTTGTCTTCAGAAGAGTCGGAGGAGGAGGGGGAAGTGATGGTGGGTTTGGGTAGTGAGTCGGAGGCGGAGGGGGAAGTGGTGGTGGGTTTGGGAGGTTTGGGTAGTAAGGCGGAGGCGGAGGAGGGCGGCGATGGGCCGAAGGTGGTGGAGGGTTTGGTGAATGAGGCGGTGGGTTTGGCGGTGAAGAGGCAGTGGAGACGGCGGGACACGGGAGCAGACATGCCTAGCACAAATGAAAGAGGGGTTTAGGGTTTTTGGATAAAAGATTGAAGGTGAGACCATAGACCATGTTTCATTAGGGTTTGATTTCTAATATGTGGGTCCAATCTCTCTAAGCGCTTGTTTGGAAATGGATTTTTTTTTTAAATTAATTCTCAAACTACCTATCTTGTTTGTTTCTCAAAAATTAAATAGAATTAGCTATCTCACCCGGCTTTCCATGGAAAGACTGGGATTACTAATCTAATCTCATTATTTACACAAAATACTGATTTGGGTGATTCCATTTACATTTAAATAGTAATTCAGTGTAACTAAAATTTTATAATTTTAGTTGATATTATACATTAATATAAATTTATTAATAAAGATAATATATATTAAATTTTAAAATAAAATATTTTTTTCTCATGATACATCCTAATAACTTATACGTATTTTTCATATTCAGTTATCTTCATCTGTTTTTAAGTTTTAATTATTTTATCTTTATCATCTTTCTCACTCCAAAACTCAAATTCACCTCACCAAAACTCATTATTATCATCAACATCATTATTTTTTCTCATATCTTTATCTCTCTACAAACCCACAAATCCTTTCCCCACTCTCTTACAAACCCATAAACCTTCTTTCACTTCAATCTACAACTAATGTTCCACTCGTGCTATGCACGGGTTGTGTTTATAATTATTTATATATATATATATATGTAAATTGTGAATTTTAATTTTTAAATTTTTTTTGCACACACAAAAAGAAATATAACAAATACAGCATATCTTCAATCAATTATTTTATGTTTACTTTTATTCAAAATTTAAAAATAATGTATGGACAAAATTTATAACTAAATTAAGGGAAAATTTAATCCTAACAACATGTTTTTTTGCCTCTATATAAATACTTAAAAAAATAAATCTGAAAAAGGTAATCAATATAAATATTATACATTAAGTAAAAAAATGTGGTTAGCAATTATGCTTACATAATTTACTATAGTTTTAATTTCAAAAAAAAAAATAAACAAACAAACAAACTATTTTAAAAGCATTTTATTTGGCTAGTACCAAATAAAATTTTCTTAGCAAAAAGAAAAGTTATAAAATTTTGTTGCAAATTTTCAAATGTCTATTGTTAAACAAACTATTCTACTTGTTTGTTTGTTTGTTTGCTTACTTTGGAAGTTTTGATATTTGATCTTTACTCCACATTCATCATATTGTTTTATTTATATTTCTTTTTATACTTGATTTTCACATGATACTTTTTTCATAGTGCATCTCTGAGTGTATTAGTGTAAACATCATACACTTAAAATGTACAAAATTACAATATATAGAGAAAAAAAAAAGTAAGTAATTGCCCAAAATTAAAAGTATTTTAAGAAAAAATTAACAATAAAAACAAAAATGAAATTATTTATTAATTAATTTTTAAAAATAAAATTTTATATAAAACAAAGAAAAGTATATAAAAAAAAAAGTACATAAAATATAATACAAAAAAATAAATAAATTATAGGAATTTCAAGAAATGAGACTCACAAACAAATTTTATAAAATCTTATCTATTCATATACTTTTTTTTGTATGTTTTTTGTACTTCTAATCCGGAGAATGACATTGAAATAGTTTGCACTTCTTACTTAGGCCCATCTAATAGTTTTAGCAAGCATAAATGTAATAAATTTCATAACACAAAACACAAATAATTATGAAACAAAATATCTAAAAAAAATGAAAGTAAGGTTCAATAATGATGTAAAAGTATAACTAACGTTTTAATTGAAGTAAAACCAGATAAATCACTATAGAAGAGGAAGACAACCTTTATTTTTCATCACAACAATTACATAACTCAATATATAATTTTAATGTCTCTCACTCTTCGACACGTCCAATTCTCTATCAATATTAGAATGAATGCATGAACCAAAAAAAAAGAAATATTTGAGAAGACAAAGAGATGTGGTTTGAGACCTTTCAATTGTTAAATTCTATTAATTAATAGTTATTAGACTTCGATAGTCAGACTTCTAATATTTATTAGCCATTAAAGCTAGATTGTTTGGTTTCATCTATATTCACTTAATAATTTGAGAGTGGAAACGTGTCAAGCCTTTACACAAATACTTCGTACATTTATTAAGCATTATTAATGAAATGCACAGTGTAATTTTTTATTTTTTTCGCAATTGCAACCTGTTATTTTTAATAAGAATTTATATTTATTTTAGATATTTATTTAATATACAAATTATTTTTTTCTCTTTTTTATTGCAATTGCAACATGTTATTTTTAATAAAAATTTATATTTGTTTTAATATAGAAATTATTGTTTTAGATTTTAATGAAATACACAGTGTAATTTTTTTTGCTTTTTTTTTTTTTTTTGCAATTGCAACCCGTTAATTTTTAATTAAAATTTATATTTGTTTTAGATTTTTTTTATATACAAATTATTTTTTACAGTATAACTTTTTTTTCTCTTTTTTTTCGCAATTACAACATGTTATTGTTTAATAAGAATTTATATTTGTTTTAAGTATTTTTTTAATATACAAATTATGTTTTTTAGATTTTTTATAAAAATAATTTAACAATCTCATCACTAACCATAGTGTATGAGAGAAGTTGAAAATGATGCAACAATAGATATGAAATAAGCCAAAAAGACTTGTAGATTAGGAGAAGTCAGTAAATGCTTAAGTTTTTTTTTTTTTTTTAAATCAAAAAATTAAAAAATTAAGATTAGGATATTGGAGCTCTCACAAGGCTTGTAGGTTAAAAATCTCATTTTCCTTATATAATATATAGATAGGTTGGAATGGATTTGGGATTTAAATTTGGCCCCGTCCGGCCCATGTCGAGCCTCGTGGGCTCCCGCTAACATTCAGGCCGGGGCAAGTCGGCCCATGGGCCAGAAATTTATGCCTAGGCCCAGGAGGTATTTCTGGTCTTAGGCGGACCAGTGGGCCTGGGCCTGGGCTCAAGCTTGGGCTGAGCTTAGGCAGGCTTCAACATTTTTTTTTATTTTTTCTACTAAAATTTTATTATTTTCCACAAAAAAAAGACACTAGACCTTGGACAGGTCGGGCCTTGAGTGGGCCTTAAGAGGGTTGGGCCACAAGTCGGGCCCACAAACCAGGACAGGTTTCAAAATGATGGCCCAAGCCCATGGTCTTAGGTTAGGCTCGAGCCTAGGCCCAAACAGGTCGAGGCCACCCCGGGCCGCGGGCCATTTTTACACTCCTAAAATGGATTATCTTAATCAGATATTTCAACAAAAAAAATCGATAAATATATAAATGAATCAAACCCAAAACCAAAATTGAAAACAACAATAATTAACACAATTTCACAATATAGATAGGTAAGCAAACATTATGTAGAAGAAGAGGGACTATAGAGAGAGTTTTCCTTAAGAGGTTCAAACGATAATCTACTAAAAAACTTGACAACACAACCCCCTTTAAAACCTAAATTATTTTTATGGCGATCGTTAACGAATATGATGACAATGAACATATTCACATTAGCCATCACAATCATCGGAACCAACCACAAAATCCACACCATTTCTGTTGAATTTAGGTAGTATGAAGGTAAGTAATAGCTTGGTGGGTTTATATTGCCTCTGTTCTTCATCTTGTTCTTCTTCAATATTTGCCAATAACAATACTGAAGAAGCACGGTGGCTGAGAGAAGATGAAGAGAGTGAGGGAGTTTTTTTTGAATTGATTTATTTGTTATTTTGATGTATTACAAATTATAATTTTATCTTGAAGTGTAATTTGTGAAAAACATTGAGTGTATTGAAAAAAAATTATAATCCTAAATAATTTAATAATGAATATTGAAATTTTTTTAAGCATAAATAGAATCACCTTTGAGCATATATCATCTATTAATTATTAATTCAATTCACATTACACATAAATTGAAAATTTTAATTTTGCCTTAAATCTATACCATGATTTTTTTGATTTTTTTTTTTTTTCACAGGAAGACACGTGAATAAAGTCAGATTGAAATAAAATGATATTAAACGTCTACATATTGAAACGATATAATTTTATTTTCATGATCTATGTAATATGATAAATTTTATGGTACATATCCCATAAAAGAGTGTGCATTATATGTGTAATATTATTTTATTTTGTGGTATATATTATGTATTTTATAGTAAATAATACGTAATTTTTTAATAAAATTGTGATAATTTATGATTAAAAAATGAAATTACATATTTTTATGATAATGTTACACAAATTTTATTCAACCATGTGTCACTTAATGTGGAACATCATTTTTTAATCATAAATTATCGTAAATTTATAATAAAAAATACATAGGGCTTGTTTGGTTTGTTTTTGGGAGAGTTATTTTTGAAAAAAATTTGGGAGAGTTGTTTTAGAAATTTTTTTGGTTTGTTTGATTGTATATTTTGAGAGAGAAATTTTTTTGGGGAGTTTGGGATGATTTAATATTTTGGGAGAATTGAGTAGATGTGTGTGAGAGAAAAAGTGATTGAGAAGGATAGAGGAAAGAGAAAAAGTGATTGATTGATGTGTAAGAGAGAGAAAGTGATTTTGGAAATTTTTTGAGAAAAATCTCAAACCAAACAAATTTTTAGAAATTTTTTTCTAAAACTCATTTTCCAAACTCAAACCAAATTTACCCATAATATTTACGAAACAATAAATGGCATATATTACAAAAACGAGTAACAATAATGATTCATCCCACTAAAAACACCATCACTAATAGCACTAATGCATTAAAAAAGTAAAAAAAAAAAAAAAAATACAACTCCAAGACCAAAACATCACATCATTACTGGCGGGACCTACTGCCACCTAATTAGTGGGAGCACTAATTAGTGCTCCCAAGCATTTTTCAACGAGTAATAGTGTTTAGAGTAGTACACAACTTTTGAGTGATGTGCTTTATAACAATACCCATGTAAGACTAAAAGATTATTAGATTAAGGGGACATTTGGAAGGATCTAAATAAATATATTTTTTGATCTTTTATAATAAATATATATATAAATAAAGAAATAATGTGATCTAAAAAAATTTTTAAAAAATACAATTTTGTAGTGCACCCTAGACACTCTGCAAGACTTGCAAAAATTTGTTAGATGGAATCATGTTCTCATCAATAAAAGTTCCAAAATTATCTTTGCATTGTTAGAACTTTTATATATTATTATAAAGTTCCAAAAGTTCATTTCTCAAAATAAATAAATAAATAAAGACATAAATCCAAAAGTTCTTTTGTCAAACGCAAGATCTTTCATTTTCAAAATTAAAATCTAAATTGATTTTGTATTTAAATGTGTTATAAATCTTTCGATTACAATATTAATAAAAGATTTAGAAAAATGGCATCTTTAAATAGATTTTTTATTATTAGACACAAAAGCATGAGTTCAACCTATGCTTGTGTTTAGTAATAAGATAACAAAATCTACTTATGTATAACGTTACTCCACCTTTGTAGATTGGACACTCAGATTGGACCAATAGAGCCTACCATGAGCCTCACTTCACATTTGTAGACTAGGTGCTTATTTGACATCATCTAAAAAAATAAAAAGTCAAAAAATCATCAAAAAAGCAAAAAAATTTATACTATTCAAAATATTTGGGTGAGAAAATTGGGCTAGGGACTCAGAGGGCAAAAATGCATAGCTCACGCTGTTTAAAGAAAAAAAACAAAACAAAACAAAACAAAAAGTCAAACAATGCACAGTGTACTATGAGAGGGGAAATTGACAAGTGCTCAGTACTCACTGCACTGTGCATGTCAGTGAAGGGTAGGATCTTAAATTTAATATTTTATACAATATTTTAATACATATTTTTTCGTGTAAAAAGTCAAAAAATTATTCCAATTAACTACTTTTTTCTCTATTTTTTTAGCCAAAAAATTAAAAAAATGCACTTATATAATTCATCTCAAACAACCCCCAATAATGGGAAACTAATTAAAAAGTCATGTTAGAGAGATGGTGTACCAATAAGTCCTCTTGACTTTTTGGTACATCAAAAAGTCCTGCTCATTTTTAATTGTTACCTTACCACAAATAATTTAATTTTTTTTAATTTAAAGATTAAAATACCTTTATGTTCTACTGTCACTGCAACTGTCACATCCACCATCGCCGGACTTCCGTAAGACAGTCACTGGAAACTCATCGAAATGTTTAAAACATTGTCAGAAAATCACTGGAATGTTCCAAACATTACTAGAAGTTGCCAAAAAATTCACAACATCGTCAGACGTTGAGAACACCGCCGGAGACTCATCGGAATATCGATAATATTCTCAAAAAAAAAAAGAATAAAGAGAGAAATTAGAGTGAAAAACATAGCAAAATTTAACCACATCTTTTCCAACACCACAGAACACACCCAAAAAAAAAAAAAATCATATAAAATACATAATTTTTAGTTTACAAAATTGGAAAAATTTGGAGTTTGAATTTATTTCTTATAAAACTGCATAAATTTGCAATTTCAAATTTGTAGTTTCAAAACTACAAAAATTATCAGTTTGCTTATTTGTAATTCATCGAAACACAATTTTACTACCCGACAATGGTAGAAATTCCAGATCAATAGTTTCTAAGGATTTGTAACCTTTTAGTTTGTGAATATCTGCTTTTTTTTTTCTTTTTTTTTTAATAAAGGGGAAAAAATGCTAGAGTCATAGAAAAAAGTATTACTAAAATGGGATTTTTTTTTTCTCAATTGGTCTTAAATAGTTAATATTCTCTAAAAAGCTTTCAGTTTAAAAAAATAAAATAAAATAAAAAGAGACTAAAGTAATAGAGAAAAGCAGAAAATATCTTCAAAATTGTAAAAATTTTCAATTTTCATGATCTCTAACTAAAACTGAAAAAAATATTTGTTTAAGATTTAAAAATTTTCTTCATTAAACACAGAAAATAGAAGTGCATAGCAGAAAAAAAGAAAAAAAAAATGAGAGATCAAAGAAGGGAAACAAACATAGGAAGAGGATTGTATTTCGACGACCATTTTTTGTTTACATCTAGCCAAATTTGATGTAGATCTTGTGAGACGACACAAAGAGGGATTGACCAGCGATGAAGGAGATGAGGACGAAGGAGGTGAGGTGGAGAAGTGGCGCATCAAGTTATCAATGGTTGCTGAACCCTAATCGACGGTGGTCGGTGGTTGCCAGTCAAATTGTATATCAAAAAGAGAGAGAAGAATGAAAGAGTCTTTTTACATGCAAAAATACTTTTTGATAACACAAACATTTGTGGGATTTAATGGTGCACATATCCTCATAACAGGATCTGTAAGTAATTGACCTACTAATAATTTAGTTAGGATGATAGAGTCAACAATAAGTCTGACTCTAATGATCCAACTTGTTTAGTTTCTAAGTTCATATGAATAAATACTCTATGAAAAAAAAAAAATCAAATTAATTCAATTATTGTAGTCATTTTTTTTTTCTTTCTAATATGAAAAATGGCAAGTAAAAATGATTTTGAATAATAGACCATTCTCATTTAGGTAATAATTTTAAAAATTGATTGTTTATTTATTTTTTTTAAAAAAATAAATGTAATAAAATAATGTAATGTAATTATAATTTTGGATCACTTTGCAAAATAAACTAATCATAAATTTTGATAGCTGGTATGACTGAACTTGAAGAGATTATTTAGTGCTCTTAAAGCAATTTTTTATATTATCTATCACTTAAAACTTGATGAGTTATCTTTTAAAAATCTAATTAAAAGTAGAAAAATGCTTCGGACCCCCACTGGGGGTCGACCCCCAGTGAGGTGGCGTGCTGGGATTGGTTAAAAAAAAAAAACTGTTTTTTTTTTTTTTTTTTTAAAGTTTCGGCCAGTGGGGGCTCGCCACCTCGCTGGGGGTGCGACCCCCACTGGGGTCTGCAGCAGTTTTGTTAAAAGTATTCAATTTTACTATTTTAATCAAGAAAAATGCTTTGGACCCCCACTGGGAGTCGACCCCCAGTGAGGTGGCGTGTCCGGATTGAGCAAAAAAAAAACTGTTTTATTTTCTTTTTTTCTTTTTTTTCTGAATTTCAACCAGTGGGGGCTCGCCACCTCACTGGGGGTGCGACCCCCACTGGGGTCTGTATCACAGTTGTTTAATCAATAAATATAAATTAAAGTGCCATATAGAGTTACCATAAGACTACTAAATAATTTTCCTACAACTGGACTATCACACAATACAAACTCTATTCAATAACAAAATTCAATGATTATTATGGAACCGTTTTCTTACTGATTGAGACTTTTTTTTTGGTAAACTGAAACTGATAGATAGATTAAATAGAGCAGTACAAAGTTTTGGGATAACTAATTCCACGTGCATCATCATACAGTTGATTAGCAAAACATAGTGGAGCAAACTCAAAAATACGTAAGTTATCGATTGTAGAAGAAGCTTGATTTGCTAGAATATCCACACAGCTATTCCCTTTGCGGTAGGTATGGTTATTCAGTTGGACTCCCAGCTGCTCTAACAGGAACCTGCAATCATGAATTACATTGCTCAAGTGATGGTCAACATTATCTCCTCCCATGATGAGCTGTTTCACAAGTAAAGAGTCTATTTCCACTTCAATATTTCTATAATCTTTCTCAAGAACCAAATTTAAAAGAGCCCAAAATTCGACTTCTAGACTTGAAACAATTCTTATGTTTCTGTAGAATCTAGTAACCCATTAGCTCCATTTATCTCGGATAATTCCCCCTCCAGAGGCATGCCTAGGATAGCCCTTGGCTGAACCATCAATGTTCAATTTAAAGTCGCAACGATGGGGAGGGTGCCAAGAGATAAGACGGGAGGATTTTGTTCGAGTAGCTTCGAATGGGTTGGAGGTATGCTGCCATTCAAGAGCTAAGGGAGTGACAAGAGAATGGTTGAAAGGAGGGGTTGTTAAGAGAGAAACAATGAGAATTTCTATCTTTCCAAAGAGACCAACAAGTGATTGGGAAAATAACTGACCAAGCAACATTGGTAGGATGAAATTCTACAGATTGACAATTTGTGTGGATCCAATCCGTGAGGGCAAGATTGAAAGAGTCCTTGAGAGATAAGGGGATCCCAATGGAATTCCAGTGATCTTGTGAGATTGAGCAGAATATGGCAAGTGGTTTCAAGTGCAAGTGAACAAAGAGGGTAGGTATTATTAGGAGTGATGTTTCAACAAAAGAGAAGGGGTTTGGTGATGATAGGAGTGTAAAAATGGCCCGCGACTCATGGGCGGCCCGAGGTGGGCCCGGTCTATTTAGGCTCATTTGTGTCCGGCCCTAAGCCCAACCCGAGACCCTAGGCTTGGCCCATCGGCCTGTTTAAGGCCCACTCAAGACTCAACTTGAGGCCTGGCTCGCCCGAGACCCAGTGTATTTTTTAGTGAAAAATAATAAATTTTTAATAGAAAAAATAAAAACAAAAATTGTTTAGGCTCGACCCACCGGCCCGCCCAATGCCCGAATACCCCTTAGGCCCGGAATTGGGCCTAGGCTTAATTTTTTGACTTGTGGGCAGACCTGGCTCGAATTTTGGTAGGAGCCTGCAAGACTCGACTTGGGCCGGGTTGAGTCAGGCCAAATTTACACCCTTAGATGATGATAAGTTGACGAAGACACAACCAAAGAAAGTGGGTGATTCTAGGGCTAGCATGGATGTGCCAGATCCAAGCCCAATTAGAGAAGGGGGGGAGTGGGGGACTTGGTAAAAAAATTTGTAAGGAGGTAGGTAAATTTGGATTGAAAATCATTTATTTGTCGTGATCGTCACTAGAAGAAAACCAAGGAAGAGTGATGCTGATCTTGTTACCAATGAAGGGAGAGATTTTGGAGAGATCCTACAAATTATTGCACCAACGGTCATTAATTTTCAAAGAATCTTCATCCCTTGTGAGAAGGCCAAAAATAACATCCTCAAGTATACCAATACCTGACCAGTTATGCAGCCCAAACTAGTATCTTCCAACAAGATTTTGACAAATTGAAATATACACAATATAGAAATAATTATGTACTCCGAAAAGAGTTTTTTATTTTTATTATTTATGAACGAACCCCGAAAAGAGTTCGATTCATTTTTTTTAGTTTCAATTTTTGAACTCAAATTTTAAAAAAATTGGGTTTTTTATTTGTATTTTTTAAAAAATTTCTAGTGAATTTTTTAATATTTTAAGTACTTTTTTTTTTTTTACTTTTTAAAACCTAAAAAGCAAAATATTTATTAAAAAAAATTTAAAACAATCAATAAATACACGAGAATATAAATTATTCGTAATTAATTTTTCTTAAAAACAAATCACAAATATTATATTTTTTAAATATATTTATATTAGGTGTATCTAAAAAATTTTTAAAAAAAATTACTTAAAACATTAAAAAAATTAGAAAAAAAAGGTAAAAAATAAAAAATTTAATTTTTAGAAAAGAGATTCAAACCAAACAAGCTTATTCAATTTTTATTTTTATATATATTTTTGACAACTTTAGTTCAAGACTATCATATTCTCCAGGTGGGCATGATTCGGGGGGCAATGTTGTTAGTGATGTTAAATGAATTATACAATTATTGTGTAAAATATTGATAATTTATTTAAAATCTTTGACATTTTATGATTTGCGTGAACACTTATGTTGTATTTGGTTGGGGGATTTGATGAGGGATTTAGAAATGGAAATGAAAAATGTAGGTGAAATGTAAATAAAACATACTTATATTTCATCTAGTTTCACACACCTTTTCCCTTTCGTTTTCCAAATCTCTCTCTAAATCTCTCAACCAAACACAGCGTTAGAGAGTAAAGTTGTAACCAGTTGGATTATATCATAGGGTCATTGCATTTCATTAGCTCCTTCAGAGAAATAATATTGCACATGTCACAATTTTACAAATCATAATGCAACAATTCTTGATTTGATTACGATAATTTACTCATAACTTGCTGATCAAAAAAATCTACTCATAACTTCAAAGTCCATCAACATTACACTTGGGTTGACAATTTTTCCCGTCTTACATCTCCTATATTATTTTTGCGCAGATTTTTCTTACCGTGATAAAGAAGTGGGGGGATGGGTTTTGCTACCTCACTTCTTTCTACCCAATCCCCAGCCCTATTATATTTATTAAACACAAAAACATATATATATATATATATATATAAATAATATACTAATGTAATTAATTTTTTTTTTCATTATAATAAGATAAAAAACTAAAATATTACACTTAGCATTCATTTTTAGTCATTTACTTCTCATCTTACATCTTTTAATTTTCATTAGTTATAAATTATTATTCGTAATATATCATATTATTTAAAAAATTATTAATATTCTCATTTTTTAAGTTATATAATCAACCTACTCCCACTCTTCCCTTGCCAACCCCCGATTTGTCCCACCACTAATATGATTTGGGACGGGGCGGGCCGTACTTAGATTGTGATTGGATCTCAAATTTGAGTAGTGATTTGAGTAGGTAAAGAAAATATGAAGAAAAATACAAATGAAATATAAGTTAATTTTGTTTCACATTTCTCTTCCCTTTTATTCTCCGTATGCAAATATCTATCTAAATTTATTATCTAAACACAATCATAGATAGCATGAATGGTGAAACTTTTGAATGAAAATTGATAAGCAGAATATTTGTGCACCCACACAGAATCATGAGATTGATAGAAAAATTATTATACAGTTTTCAATTGCAATGTCAGCTAATGCAGGAATTGGGTTCAAAACAGTGTATATCCTCCATACCACCACAACCAGAGGGATTTTAAATTCTATATTGACACATGCTAAATAGTTTTCAGTGTCTCTAAATTACAAAACAGTCCTCAATGTTCTATAATTTTACAAAAGTCCTTAGCCTTGCTATTGATAATTTTGTTGGCTACATGCTTGCTTTGTTAAACGATCCGACTCAAAATTAACTGACAATGAGTAGAGTGATCTCTCAAGTGTATTAACTAAGGGATTGTTTGGGATGATCTATATATGTATACTTTTTGACTTTTTGGCTAAAAAAGTAGAGAGAAAAAATATGTATGTTTGGAATAACTTTTTGATTTTGTTACGAAAAAATGTATAATAAAATTTTGTATCAAATATCAAAATTACTCTTGTACCCGTCCTAACACACTGTGCGCATTCAGTGCATTTCAAAATTTTGTTGACTTTGGGAATTCGTGGCTTAAAATTAGCCATGTCAGTGCATTTGGTAAAATGTGTAAAGATAGGTACACTTACATGCACTTTTGGCTGTTAAATTCAAAAGGGCAAATTCATAATTTTGCCCTCTGTCTATTCAATATTTTTTTCCCGCGCCAAACATGGGAATAGTGTTAACTTTTTTTTATTTTTTCAGTAACTTTTTAATTTTTTGACTTTTTTAGGAGATGTCAAACATTTTGGTTGGCTTAGAAAGATAACGTGGGACAAGTCTAACACTCTTCCGCATATGCAATCTAAATAGCATAGTAATGTGACATAGAGATAATCGACAATAGATTAGACATCAAGCGGAGACTTGATCCACTAAAGACCACCAAAAACCTAACTTTGGTACCATGTTAAAGCATGAAATTCAAAATCAATTAGTAATGAATGAAGTGGTCTTTCAAATATATTAATAAGAGTAATGTTATACAAACAAAAAATTCATACATAATGATGTGTCTTATTGTGGACCATTCATGTCAAAATAAAACACCATTAAAGATAAATTTATTTATAATAATGGCATTGTCACATTACTCTTGTTGAGTTTTTTAGATAAATTTTATGTAAAAATAAAAATTTCCTATTGATAAAGTTTGGATAATTTAGAGAGATAATGTAAAGACAAGTCTAGCATGTTTTGTGTTCTATTATTGAGTGTGATGTCTAAATTCGAATCTCAATATTGTATGATATAATTTTTTATTTATTTTTTATTTTTCATGAATTGAGAAATAAACAAATATATGGAAACAAAGTTGGCCAATGACATTTTCATTGATTTAGCAAAATAATAATAATAATAATAATAAAACACAAGACAAAACACTTTTTGGTTGAAACCCTCAAAACAAGTTTGAAGTAAGTTCAACAAATACAGAGCATCACAGAAAAGAAAAATGTTTAAAAAAGAAAACACTGACAAGTTGTGCATGGCTAAACTGAATAAAAGAAAACCCAACGTAAGAGGAAGACAGTTGTCTTTGTTCTCTGACAAAAGTTCTATCTTCTAGGAAAAAATTTGGATACATTGTGCAATGCACATGTAATCTCATTATAAAATTACGTAAATGTTTTATAAATTTATATAAATAATTTTAATAAAATTTACAAATTAAATATAAATTTATGTAAATTAAGTTTATAAATAAATTTATACAAATTTATTTTTAATTTACATATTTTTGTGAAATCATTTATATAAGTTCATAAAAACTTATGTAATTTTGTGATAGAGTTACAAACAGTGTGTATTTTATAAATTTGATACAATTATATTAAGTTATTTTAAAATTTTAATTTATATAATATTTAATTATTTTTTTAATAATTCCCTAATTTTATAGATGGAAAAAAAAATATTATTATATTTTTTTATACTTGAATACATATTTAGGGGTGACTCAAAACTTTTAATGGGGCCCAAGGCTTTTTTCTATATTTAAAAATATTTATTAATTTTTACAATCTTTACTATTGGGGTATTTTAGTAAAGAATTTTTTTTTTTTTTTTTTTTTTTAAACTCAACCTTTGTATGAGGTTTTATTTTATTTTTTTATCTTTAGATAATCAAAAGGTTTTTTTTTTTAAAAAAAACTTTTAGCATAAGAGTCTTGGGACCTTTAAACAAAGAGTCATGCTAATGATAGTCTTAAAGGTTATTAATAATAAAGTATAAAATGGCAGAAAATTTATAATCTCAATAAACTTTTCATATATTTTAAAATTCTTTTATATATTTCAATACACTTTAATATTTTTTTATATATTTTTTCCATGTTAGCAACAGTTTTAAGGGCTGTTTTTTAACTTTTTTTTTTTTATACAAAGACTTCTATAGATCCTTGAGCAAAGAGGCTTACTCTAGGCGTTTGGACAAAATCATGTGTTTTCAATATTTACAATTGAGAACTTTTGACAATAAAGGTTTTTCTTTTGTCAATCTCGAGACAACCAGATTTTTTCAATAAATTTGTTTGGGAATATATTATTTTAATAAATATTTTTGACTATTTATTAAAAAAAATGTATAAAAAAAAAAAAAATTAATGTGATAATTTATAATGACTTTTTAATTTTTCAACTAAAATACTTAGTCTTCAAACGAGACCTTAAAGAAAAAAATAAAAATAAAATAAAAAAATTAGAACTTGAAGAGGTCTTCAAAATTGGGGGATTTGGTCACTTTAGGCTAGAGTCTATCCATATTTCACCGAATACATTATTTGCATTAATATATTACGGGGTACTTATCATTCAGTCTTATTAATTGTACTTATTTATTTATAGATCTTAATATAAAAATAAAATATTGAGAAATTTATAACTATAAATTTATTTATAAAAACAAAGAGACTGATAAATTTATCACTATAAATTTATTCATAAAAATAAAAAGTCTGATAAATTTATCACTTGATAAATTTATCAATAGGACTTAATGGGTAATAAGTCTCAAAAGTAGGACCTATTGGTAATTTCCCATAATATTAATTACTTCAGTCACTATAAAAAAATTAAAGCTTTAAAAATCAAAATTTATAAGCAAAATTATTTTTTAAGAATTAAATATTTTTGTTGCGAAAAGTGTCATTATATTTTTAGTAATGAAAATTGGACATTAGTAATGAATTATTATCCTTTTAGAACCAAATTTTTTGTCTTAAGAAATAAATTATTTTGAGACCAAATTATTTTGTCTTTAAAAGTCTATTTATTGGCGATATTTTTAAAATTTTGTTACTAAAAGCCTTATTTTTTACTTTTCGTGACGAGTTTTAACGACTACTTTTGTGGCGATAAAAATTGGTCCCTAAATATCTTTTGCAAGAAAATTTTCACTTTTAAAGACCAAAATATTCGATTTCTAAAATTCTTATATGTTGTAGTAAGTCTTATTAAAAAAGAAATTAATATAATTATATTAAAATTTTAAAATTTATTGTATTCTTTTTTAACTTTAAAGAGTGACAATATAATTTTGGCAAATAAAATAGATGAGGATTGAGATCCCTCTCTACCCAAAGTGGACCTCCCCAAAGACAACCTCCCCTTGTTAAATTATTACCAATAGATCCAAAAATCCAACGCACTACACCCGGAAGTTTGAACTTTGGTCTCAAGATTCAAACTTCAAAAGGTTAATTCTCACCAACCACTCTAAAATATATTTTCCAAGAAAACCCCTCTCCTAGCTTTTCTCCTCCTATAAAACTACACAACACCACAATTGCATTCTCTGAAGTAATCAACCATTCCAAACATCACCCAAAATTTCTCATGGCTAGGTTTCTTGTCCTCTTCATTATATTAGCTCAACTCTCCATTTACATGACAAAGGCTAATGGGTCTCAAGATTTGGACCTCATGGCACCAATGGCAGTGTTTGGACATGAGGATGTATCAATTCCAAGTCCAGCTCCATCATCTGGAGGGGATAGCTCAGGAATGGGAAATGGTTCGGGGACTAGGCGCATAACGAGGCATCATTCATCGGATAAGTCTATGGCGGGTGGAGATGTGATTGTCGGAGGATTCGCAACTGCTCTTGTTGCAGCCATTTATTGCTACATCAGAGTCACTAGAAGAAACCAACATGACAAGACTTATTATGATGATGATGATGATGAGAGACAATAACTGTGTTTCTTATATGTATACTTTCAACTCAAAAAGAAAAAAGAAAATGTGTTTCTTATCTCTCTCTCTCTCTCTCTCTGTTCTGCATGTAAAGTTTGCAGTTGAGGATACACAATGCTGTTTGGAAATTTATGATTTTTTTTATTATTTTTATTTAAAGAAAAATTAAATACGTTTTTGTTTATTTTGTACAAAAATGAAAACACAAAACATATTTTGTACAGATGTTTAAAAACAAGTGAAAGGGTGGCAGAAAGTAGTTGCAGGCAGGAGGTATCGACAATCAGAGATGGTGGCAAGAATTGGCTTCTTGTGGTGGGCGGAATGAACTAGAAATACAACCATTGATTTGGACAAAATTAATTTCTAGATGAAACAGAGTATATCCTACAAAAAATTGAAAAAAAAAAAAAAAGAGTTGCACCGATAGTTCCTATCAGTAAAAAGGGTAGTTTTCATACCATTTGCAACTTTTTTTAATAAAACAATTCATGGACAAAAAGAAATGTGATCTTGCTGCTGTAAAATCAATTTATAACCATTGATGTCACATAGACATAACTCCCAAGTTAGGTTCTTAAAGAGAATAAAAATGATTTTTATTTTCATAGACAAAAAATTAACATAATTCATAGAAAAAAATAAAAATGAATTTTATTTTCTGCTACCAAAAAAAATGCTTTAATTTTTGAGACATAAATTAAGCAAAACACCAAACATTCTTGTACAAATTTTTAAAATAAATATAAAAAAAAAAAAAACTATAATATTTTTAAAATAACAATGTTATAAGTTGTCCCAGTAAGTTGCTCCATCTTTACTTATCAATGATCATGAGACATGTTTGCAAGTTTTTGTAATCATAGAATACACCAGTCGTTTCTAAAATATGTCTTTTGTATCAGATATTTCAAAAATTTAATTTCATCAATTTCATTTCTAAAGTGTCTTTCTTTTTTATTTTTTTTGCACCTAAATGGTCCAATTTCAAAGAACCACTTAAATCATAGACCAAATGGTTAATAAAATAAATTTATCTTGGCTAAAGTATACATTTGTGTCACTTTAATACCCAAAATTCAATTTATTAAATTTTCCATACTCTATCCTTTTGCAATGCTTACTACTAATCTCTACCGTGTTTAGGGACCAAATTGAATCAAAACGCTAGAACCAAGCCTGCCATAAGAATCCTCCCAATGAATTTTCCCACCTTGCAAATTATTTTCTTGAACTCTAATACTAAGAATACATAATAGAAATACATAATGAATCATAGTAAATGTATTTAATGACTACAATATATTTTGAATATGAATCTCAGCATAATTAGATTTAATTCTAATTATCAATTACAATTATGTATTTCTAACATCAATTTGTGTTGGACCATTTTAATATCTTTTATTTATTTATTTATATATTTTGTTCATGAATCTTCTTTTGTTTTGTTCATGAATCTCATCTTGTTTATGAATGAATATTCATTATTTTGGTGACTTTTTGTCTTATTCATGAATGGAGATTAATTAGAATTCATGAACTTGGTGGTGAATTAATATTTGGATACACTCTACCTTTTGTCTAGGTTCATGGTCATTATTAATTTTTTAGTGTATTTTGTAAAGTCCTAATGGCCTATAAATAGTTTCTCTCATCTATTATTTTCTAAACCAACACACAAACTATTTTCTATACAAGAGAGATTATTAGCAAAGAATGATGTTTTTTTCTTAGTGGAGCTTTGGGTTCACCATATTGTGTAGAGTTGGTCTGAACCATACGACAAATGGTCAGGCTATTATATCCTAGAAAGGACAAGTCATAGTTTTGTGACTGCTGCATCGGTATTTGTGTTCTTCCTACCGTAATGGGCCTGATCTCCTTAAAAAAAACGAGATATTCGTACCTCAGTCTGATCTATTTATATCTCATTTTCTTTACATTATTTATCAATAAAATATAATTTTTTTTGATATTTTTATCAACAATATGTTTCTTGAATCACAATACTCGTTTTTCACTTTTGGACCAGCATTGCTGGGTCATAACAAAGGCAATAATGTTAAAAAGAAAAACTCATGGATTCACACACCATTGGTCTGCTAAAACATTGAAATAATTAACCTGTGGTCCCACTGCCTCTGTTCATAAAAGTTACTGCAATGTGATTGAAACCAAACACTGTCTAGGCCATGTTGTTTGATCACTTTTCTACTTAGGTATATGCATCTTGACTGTCCCTGTTATTAAAAAGTTTTTAAGACAGTCAAAAGTTGGTGTTCATTGCTCAGCTCACTCTTTATAATCTAATAGCATTTGTAAATTCATCACTATTTTTCTTTCTGTGAATTACTTTTGGAATTATTTTTTCTCTCTCCACAATATTACTACAACAAATATAAAAAATTCTTGCAGTTTTGAGATATTAAAAAAAGAATTAGTTTGAGAATCCAAAAAATGGGTATCAAATTTGTCACAGAAATAAGTGCATTATGGGATCGATATGTATATAATAAATCTGAATCATTTGTTAAAAATTCTTAGTAAATTATGGACATAAATTTCTATAACATGACTCCTAAAACAATTATATCGTATTGCTGCATTTAAGCTCTTTTTCTTTTTCTTTTGATTTTTTTTTAATTTGATTTATAAATTATAAAATGTGAGTTTAAAATGTCCCAAAACTTAGGCCATTTCAAATTATTAACGATAGCTAGATATATTTGGCTAGACACATAAATTTTAAATTGATTAACGAAAATTAGGTATTTTTGGAACTTTAAGCGCATAATTTGGGGATGCGTGTATTTATTAATTCTTTTAGTTTTGTTGAGACTTTGGGGGAAAATTTTAAAAGGCTGGACTTGCTTCCAGTCTGTTGTCTGCACTAGAGGATTCAGTCCGATTTATGTGTTTATTTTTGGATTTTTTTTGATAATTTAAATTGTTCATATTTTAAAATTTATTGAGTGTATTATCTTTGTAAAAATCACGTCGATCAGATAACGGATACTATGTATTCGGATTATATTTTTATGAACCGTTAATTTTTTGATCGTCTATTTTTTCCTAGACAAAAGTGATCTGAGTACATAGTATCCGTTATCCAATCGACATGATTTTTTACAAGAATAATGTACTCAACAAATCCTAAAATGTGAACGGTTCTGATTTTTGAAAAGAGCCTAAAAATGGGCTCAATGGACCGAACTGACTCGGACTATCCCAAATCTAGACTGGAGACAATCCGGACCTATTTTAAAAATACCCAACTCCCATTAATGAATTTGGACAACCTAAACGTCAAGGACAATTTAAACACTCTTTGTAATTTGGGGATTAAATTGACATAATTAAAGAGTTATAACTAAAATATAACAAATCACATACTTTAAAGTTCATTGGTGTAATTAGTCCTAGTAAAATTGTGTTACAAATTTTTTTTCATCACTTTTTTTTTTTTTTTTCTCTCTTTCTACAAATTCAATATCCAAACATAATTTTAGGAAATTAATATGAAATTCCTAAATACTTTTCTTTAGGAATTAATGGAAAATTAAGCTTAATTTATGAAGCAAAATAATATTTTTTTTCTCTGATTTTTCAAAAG
This sequence comes from Camellia japonica, assembly GCA_030407325.1. NCBI lineage: Eukaryota > Viridiplantae > Streptophyta > Magnoliopsida > Ericales > Theaceae > Camellia > Camellia japonica. Next base: position 28,397,506 of record JAPPVO010000014.1, read on the forward strand.
GAATATTTAGTCATATACAGTTGTTTCATTTTTACATAAATTAGATTTATGTCATACACTTACATTTGTATCTAGTAACAAAAAAATCAAATAAAAAAAATTATTTATGGCATGTTTTAAAATTAAGGCCTTGTTTGACATATACTAAATAAGTCTATCCTTTTATCTTGTTTGGCATATACTAAATAAGTCCATATTTTCTACATATTTTTTTTTATAAAAAATCAAAAAATACACTTATTTAAAACATCCCAAACCACCCCTAAATCTAGACATTAAAGATATACCATCACTTCATTAATTTTTCCAAAATTTTCTCATTAATTCATCCATCTATAATGTCAATCCTATCATCTTCTTAGAACCTCAATGTTCCACTTTTTTTCTTTTCAACAAGGAAACAGAGAAAGCAAAAAACAAAAACAAAAACAAATCATATCAGAAGGAGAGTTTGTCTTCTTCTCTCTGAACTTGAATTACCATCTCCTTCCTTCCAACTTCTTCCAGCAAATCGCCTGCACTCCACGTCAAATTTAATAGTTAAATGTTAAAACCCATATCCCATGTTTGGTTGGTAAGAAAATGTAGGAGTACAAGAAGAAAATTTTAGATAAACAAATGAGTTCAAGAAAAATCCCATAAATTATTCAAAACCATACACCTTGAAAAAGTATATAGAGGCACGCAAACTCTCACCTTGGATACCTATATTAAATACACACATAAAAACATGAAACTGCATCGAATCTATTCACAGAATCAGATCCAATTCTCTAAAATGGGTTGGAGTAAGATTCTTTGGATATTTTTAGGTACCTATATACATGCACACATAGAAACATGATATTGTATCGGATTCATTCACAAAATCGAATACGATTTTCTGATATGAGATAGAATGGGTGGATACATAGACCTAAATGCAATAGTGGCTCAAGATATTTTAAGGTCTCATACTAAAAATCAAAATGAGACTTTATGTTATCAAGCCTTTAAAAAAGTAGGACATTTGCCAATAAAATTTTTTTTAAATTTTTAATGGATCTTAGGCAATGGACTAAATAGCCTAATGTATGACCGACTATACTGCCTAACAGACATAAAAACAAAAAATTGAATTGAATTCATCCACAATACAGAGTGAGATTTTATGAATGGTTTCAGTGCACGTAGAAGAGTTGTAAGAACACATTATACAGAGAGAGAGAGAGAGAGAGAGAGAGAGAACCTTGAGGCCTACAAACAGGAGGGTCTTCAAAGAGGGACAGAGAAAATTGTTTGTGAGCAACACCAATGTCAAACAAAATGAGACCAGAGGAAGGATCATAGACAATAATGTCCTTGACTGGCAACCAAAGAAACAGTTCTTCTTGAGAGAGACCCTCCAGTCCAATGAGCCCACCATAACTGAGGTTAGCCCTAACCACACTGTCAAAGAACACTCTGGTCTCAAATTTAGCCATGCAAGGCTGGTCCATGTGGACTTGGAGGTGACCATCTTGGTCAAGATCATAGGACTTGACATTCTTTGGGAAGAGCCCAGCAGGCAAGCCTTGGCTTATGAGGAGTTCATGAATGGAGTTGGAATGGGTGAGAGGTAGGAAGAGAGAGAAAGAGATGTATATAAAAGTTGTATATATCACCTGCATTGGGAGGAGGATAGAGAAGGAGGCCATGGTTGGTGGTGGTGCTTGTTGGTGTGGCTTGTGAAATGTTTTAAGGTAGTGATAAAAAAAAGAGGAGGCTTTAAAGAGGAGGGTTTATGGTGTGAAGGGTGGGGGCCACTGATGAGCAAAAAGGTGGAGTAAGGAAAGTTCATTTACTAAAATACCCTTGTTTGGTATTGGAAAAAAAGAGGTTTACTGAAAAAGACTGGAATAGCCTTGACTACAGTCATGAAATGACCAGAATAACCTCGAGACAGATGAATTGAATGCTTAATCAAACCGACCATCTCTCTCTCTCTCTCTCTCTCTCTCTCTCTCTCTCTCCTTCTTTCTTTCTTTCTTTCTTTGTTTGTTTTAAGACAAATGTCTTCTATGATTTACCATTACTAAACCAATTCGAAAGAGCAATAAAAATGTTATATATAATTTTATTTTTGTATTAATTTTCTTACGCTCATGTTAATAAATGGAATAATGTACATTTGGATCTTGAGAGAATTAGTCATTTCATTCATATTATGTGCACTACATGGTTTATTGTTGCAAGGCCTCTGTCTAATTTTTTTTTGTTGCTCAAATTACCTTCAAGGCTTTACCACTTGAGCTTATATTTACAACCAAAAAAAAAAAAAAAAGATAATAGTATAAAAAATGAAATGACGATTTAAAAGTTATAGAAATTTTATTTTTTTAATAATACTTACTTAATAACATCATTATTTCACAAAATATCTTCTATGTAAATAAAGGAGATGCATGGATCAGTTACAAAAATGTCAAGAAAAGAAAATTTTCAATTGGTCAGAAAATTTTCTCTAGTCAAATATCAACACTCACTTCCTTCATATGTAAAAGGAAATAAACTAAGTAGGAAGCAAAAAAAAAAAAAAGAAAAGAAAAGGTGCTCATTATAGAAAAATAGGCAAAAAAATCAATTTGGTCATTTTCACCATACGAATAAATAGATTAGATAGTTCATAAAAAATTTTGGCCAAATGATAAGATGTAAGTGGATTAGTAAATTAAATTATAACGATAATGTTACAATCGCTTCATCGATTCAAATCATGTACATTTAACCTTCACATCGTCCTAAATAACAGCTATGTAGATTATGGGGTCAACTAGAATGTAAAATTGAGGCACCATTAAAGTGACAACATTGAATGGGTAAATGAGTAAATGAGTAAATTCAGAGGGGCACAGGTCATAACTCAAAAGGACAATACGATTGTTTTTTATTTGTGGCATGAGAACAAGAATCATATGTCAGAAGAAGGAGATGAAAGGGAAAGAACACTGCTGTGTTCACAGCACAACACTTGATTGAAACTACGAGGTTTTGTTTGTTTACTTTGAATCTTCTTTCCTTTTCTTTTTTTCTTTTTTAATTATTTTCTTCATGATTAAACTTTTGTTCTTTATATATTAAATGAAAAAAAAAATAATAATAAATTTGAAAATGCAAGTGTTATTCATCCTAGTGTCTAGCATAGTGAGTCGATTAATTCTAGTCATACACATATTAGAATTAATCATGAAAACACTCAAATTGTTTTACATATTTTCTTTAATTGATTTTGTAATTGATATTAAGCCCGTAAACATTTAAAGGCTCTAACGTTAGTCAATAAATTAATTTCTCTATTAAAAGAAGAAAATGAAAAATAAGATTATTGAATATTTTTTTTTTAAGTACGATACTATAAATGAGAGTCTTGTGCACTAATTAAACCCTTTAATTTAAAAATTTTTAACACAAAAATTTGAATTTATATATGAGCATTGATTGGTAGCTCGAGGGGGGTTCACCCGAAACCCCCGAATTTCCTTTCAAGTAAAAAAAAAAAAAAAAAAAGAAAACAGAAAATCAAAAAAAAAACAGTTTGCCCAATTTGGCAATTAGGGGGATTCGGGCTCCCCCAAATTCGAGCTCCCCCGTTTTTCCCTTTATATATATATTGAACTTACGCTGTGTTTGGTTGGGGGATTTGGGAAGAAATTTGGAAAAGGAAAGGGAAAAGGTGTGTGAAACTAGATGAAATGGAAATATATTTTATTTATATTTCACCTACTTTTTCTATTTCCCTTTCCAAATCCCTTCTCAAATCACTCAACCAAACACAGTATTAATGGGACAATAAAGAATCTTTTAAAAGTTTGTTAATGGGTGTATATTTGACCACAATTTAAGGAAATTTCAACAGTTAACTAATGTGAAATTTGGTTGTCTGTGATTTTTTAAATAATATAGTAATATATATGAATTTTTAAAACAATATTTTTTTGTGTGAGCTATTGAATGCGAGAATCTGGACATTGAGTGTTGAAGACAAATGAAATTAGCTAAAGAATTAATTATTAATTGGTTGCTATATAATTAAATAATTAACCACAAAAAGTGTATAATAAACAATCATATTTCAGACAAACACTTTCTTTCTCTTTATGACTTTTAGCCTTCTAAAATGATAATTTCGTACACGTATTGATTAAAATGTCTTGTATACTTTGTCCTAAATTCGACCTGTCCACGGCTTTTCACTCCTTTTCAAAATTCTATTTGATTTTAAATATTATTTTTTTTGAAAATAGAAGTGACAATTAAAAGTTATGGGTTCGAATAACATTGAAATTATGAGTACAAATTTGAGGACAGGCACTATATATATAATGGTTAAATATTAGGTCTGTATCCGGTTTATCATTTTTCAAATTCTTATTAACGAAGACTAAACAATGAATTTTTCTTTTAAGAAAATTGAGCTCATTAATGTTTTAAGAAAATAATGAAATTAATTGACTGCAAGTTGGAGCATAGAATGGAACTAATGAGAGTTAACTAGTTAATAAAAATGTTGTAAACTTGAACAGGATGTAAATATGACAGGGTGTTAACATTACATTTTCGGTATTTAATATGAAAGAATTCAGAAAAATATATTCAAAATTTTATTTAAAATTAAGTGTGTGGTTCAAATTATTTGAAGGTGTGAAGTATAGCATACAAAAATTGAATTTGGATTACACAGTTTTTTTTCTGGATCATCCCCTTTTCCCACCCTTGTACACCTCTAGGAGCATTTGCCACTCAGTATAAAATATCATAATTTTTTTTATTACAAAATATCACAACAAAAATTACAAAATATCATAACTTTAGAATGGACACCATAAATTTATTATTCATAACTTTACTATAAAATATTATAATACATCACAAATATTCATAATTTTTATCAAAAAAATTATTCAGCTTGCTTGCTTGTGTTTTTTCAAAAACACTTTTCAAAAAATTCTACTTTCTTATTTTCCGTATTTTTTTGTTTTTATTGAATTTTTTTCATATTTTAAGCAATTTTTTTACTTTTTAGACATACCAAACATAAATATACCTAAAAAGTAAAAAAATTGTGAAAAAAACTTTTTAAAAATTCACTAAATACCAAAAATACAAAAAAAAATACGAGAATTCAGTAAATTTTTTATATTTTTATGTATTTATTAAATTTTTAAAATATTTTTTCACAAATTTTTTACTTTTTAGATACATCTAAGTAAGGTGCATCTAAAAAAGTTAAAAAAAAATGTTTAAAATTTTAAAAATATTCACTAAAAAGAAAAAAACATGAAAACCAAAAACTCGAGTTTTTAAAAAATTTAATTCAAAAAACTCAAACCAAACACACTGATTACTTTCTTATTATATATACCATTTTAAGAGTGCACCCTAAAAATTTATCCTACCAGAGTAATAATCCATTGTCCTCCACAAGAATTACTTACTCGGGTCCATATATATCATGGACCATGATTAATTGGTCTGCAGTTGCCAAAACAAGAGTCAATCACATATATGATACCATTATCAGAGATGGCCAAGGCAACAAATCAATCACATATCTGATACCATTATTAGAGATGGCCAAGGCAACAAGTCAAGGCAGCGGCTTCCCTCCAATCTTGGTTCTGATTGGAGAGTTTTGTTGGATTTGTAGGAGCCTATCACGGGTTCCGTTTTGATAATCCGAACCGTTCAATATGTACAACTCGTCGAGTATTATATACTTGTAATAAAATCATGTTGATCAGATAGCGATAGCTATCTCATCGGATCAGTTTTCTATCAATCGTTTATATTTTCACCGTCCATTTTTTTTTTATACAAAACTAATTTGATCACCTAACTATCGATATCCGATTAATATGATTTTTTACAAGCATATAAAACTCGACGAGTTCTACACATTAACGGTTCGGATTATCGAAATAGGACCCGTGGTGAACCCCCACAAGCCCAACAACACCTCCCAGTCCGATCTAGGACTAGAGAGAAGCCAGCCCACAAATCAACTACCTTATTTTGCCCCTCCACAATTTGAAAGCTCTTCTTGTCGTGACTTAAAGCTCTAAAAAATAATAAATAAAATAAAATAAAAAATTTGAATGAGATTTTTGTTGAAGCAAGATTTAAAAATGACAAGATCTATACAATTCTATTCATGGCTCTATTTAGTTGAGTTTTTACAACATTTTTTTTTATTAAAAATAGAAACTAGTAAACACTACAATGATGTGTTTGAATTTGAAAAATTATTTCTGCTAAAAAAAAAAAAAAAATAGAGAACACCGTAAGAAGATAATTGAGTATTTTTTTTTTTTTTTCACCAAACTAGTTTTTGAAATTTTTTCAAAAACAAATTCAAAAAACTCAATAAAAATTATCCCACATGTTATGGTGGTAACAGCACCGCTACCCTTCAAATTTTGAGCATATGTAAGTCTTATTTGGTGCAACTTATTGAAATTGTTTATATATATAAAGAATATGGCATAATATTTTATACAATTTCTACTCATAACTTATGAGGCCCTGTTTGGTGAAACTAATTAAAACTGTTTATAAGTTTTTCCATTAGAAAAGTTTGTCAAAGTTTGAGCAACTTTTGCTTATATATATTTAGATTATTTACAAACTAGAGGAGTATTTATAATTTATGTTTTATGATTATAAACTTCTTCATCTTCAGAAAAACTTCAATAAACCGGCCAATAATTTTCAATCTTGGCTAAAAATAAGGAGGGAGATAGTCCTAATATTCTTAGGCTGTGTTTAATTCACAAATAAAGAAGCAGAATATGACTATTTTCTCCCAAATAAAATTCTCACTCGTTTAATTCACTCATTTAAATTAGGATAAACTACCAATAGGTCATAATAGTTGGACTTAATTCACATAAAGTCCTATTGAAAATAAGTTCTAATAAAATCGTCGCTAAAATAATTTTTTGTAACAATTTTTTACATGTCGCTAAAAATTAACAATTAGTGACTTTTTGTCACAGTTTTTATAGATTGTAGCTAAAACTTACAATTAGTGACATTTTTCTGTAATGAATTTTTCAAACTGTCACTGAAAGTTAAAAATTAATGACTTTTTTTATGATGATTTTTTTAAACTATCGTTAAAACTTATAATTAGTGACATTTTTTGTGATAATTTTCAAATTATCACTGAAAATTAATAATTAATGACATTTTTTTTATAGTAGTTAATGCCAAACATCATTAATTATTATACGTATCTACACCTAATTTCCCTTTAAATTATCCCACCTAATGCTATCTACAATACAATCATACTTCGATATTTTTATTTGACTCATAATTTAAGGGTGTGTTTGGTAACGTTTACGTTTTTAGTTTATGTTTATAAAAATTTTATAAACTGGTTTTTATTTATTTTTTGTTTATTTTTAAAAAAAACATAAACTACAAACGCGTTTGGTAATTAACAAAATGTTTAAAAAATTTTAAAAATATAAAAAAGAGTGAAAAATGACAAGTGGTGGCAAGTGGCGGCGGAAGACGGTGGTTGACAGTGGTGACGGTGGATGGTGGGTATCTGGTGGTGGTGGGTGGGTGACGATGGCGGGTGGTAGTGAGTAGGTGGTGGTGGCGGGTGGTGGGTGGTGGTGGTAAGTGAGTGGCGGATGGCGGGTGGTGGTGGGTGGTGGCGGGTGGTGGTGGTGGTGGTGGTGGGTGGTGACGGTGGCGGGTGGTGGGTGGTAGTGAGTGGTGGTGGTGGCGGGTGGTGGTGGCAGGTGGGTGGCAGATAGAGGGTGGTGGTGAGTGGTGGCGGGTGGGTGGTGATGGTGGGTGGATGGATGACGATGGCGGGTGGTAGGTGGTAGCGAGTGGGTGGTGGTGGTGGTGGTGGTGGTGGTGTAGCAGGTGGGTGGCGTGTGGGTGGTGGGTGATGGTAGTGGTGGTGGTGGTGGGTTGTGGCGAGTGGTGGCGGCTGGTGGGTGGTAGGTGGCTGGTGGTGGTGAATGGCTGGTGGTGGATGGTGGTGGCAGGTGGTTGGTGAGTGGTGGTGGCAGGTAAGTGGCGAGTGGTGGTAGCGGGCGGTGGATGGTAGTGGCGGGTGGTGGCGGGTGGTGACGGTGGATGGCAGGTGGTGGTGGCGGGTGGTGGCAGGTGGGTGGTGTGTGGTGGTGGCGGAAAACGGTGGTGAAAAATGGTGGGGGCTAACGGCTAGTGTTAGGTGGTAAAAAAAAAAAAACTCAAAACTCAAAACGGAAATACATTTTTTGTGTTTTTATTTTTTGGCCAAATTTATAAACTGAGACCACTGATTTATAAATCAAAAATTTTACCAAACAAATTTTTATTTGAGTTTTTTAAATTTTTATAAATATAAACAGAAAACTAAAAACATAAATGTTACCAAACGGCACCTAAATAATTCAGTTTCCATTCACTTTCCCCTCCTACCAATTGTACCAAAAACAAAAAATAATAATAATAAAAACTAATGCAAACATCACTCATTTGATCAGAAGATATTAACAATGTCTGAAATGGCTTTGCCAAAGTTCAAGTAACCCATTGGCTAGTCTTCAACATGTACACAAACTTGTCCACACGTACAGAAACAATGCAAGCATGCCAACAATAATTATAACAAATCTTCAAAACATCCTGAAATTCTGAAACAATGAGTTCTCATCACCCTCCACCACTTGTCTATAATGTTGTTGTTCCTGATTATGCCTTTCATAATTACATATGGGTACCCCATAATCACCATCTTCATCCCCACCATGTCTATATGGACCTCCAAATAGATATTCCACAGCACCCTCCACTGATTCTCTTGCCCAACCTCAACTCCTTGATGCGCACAGTTCTTTCTATTAATCCTATCCAAACAAGGCCAGTACCCAAATATACTTTCACACATGTCCATTCCATCTAAGCCATACCCATATGGAGCTTGAGGCACACAGTCTTCATTTCTAACCCCATAATCATAACAAGGCCAAGGATAGCACTCACCAAGGCTAGAATCTGGAAGCTTCTCAGGATGACCCGTGTCATGACGGTTATCTCCGGTGCCACCATTAGGCTGTGGCTGTTCTTCGGTTGGTTTGGTTTTTTTAGGAGGTTGGGCAGATTGCTCGTCAATATCGCCGTTCCCATAAGGCGAAGGAATAGAAGCGTAAGAGAAATTATCCGAGGGCACGCCGTTAGGCTCCGGTAAGGAACGAGGATGGCAGATTTCATCAGAGGGAGGAAGGGGTTTGCCGTATGTCAGAGTAGGATCATAACCACCACCATAAGGCGTGGGATCGTACTCTTCGAATTCAATGTCATCAAGCTCAGTGGATGTAGAATAAGAGATCGTGTATTGTGTGGTTGAAGAGAAGTACTTGGTATTATAAGGAATTGGATTGTAGGTGGAGTAATTAATTTCGGATGGAATTGGAAAAGGATTATAAGCACCACCATAATAAGCACTCGAATTGTGTACAGATAGTCTGGGTTCACTAAACTTGTAGTTGGAGTAAGAGATTGAATTTTGAAATGGAACAATATCATAACTAGTTGTATAATAGGGGGTACTGTGGTACTCACCTGAGTCACCCTCGTAGATATTGGAGCTGTAGTAAGCCATTGCAGATCAAAAGCGGTGTTTGGATCAGGGGATTAGGCCAGGAATTGGACTAATTATACCAGATGAGGATTTAATCCGGCATTTGGTTGGGCAAAAGGCAAGAGATTGAAAATCCCAACTGCAGAAACAAGACAACCATCATCAATCCTCAAGAGACTATCAGAGATTCAGTGATTCAATCTTTACATGTATATACCTACCACTTAGTTCTTATCTAATTGGAAAAGACGTCTTTACCCTACTTTCCAACACACTGTGAGAGAGAGAGAGAGAGTTGTAACTATACAATTTGTTGTTATATGATCACAAATGACTCAGACTGGCTATGGATCTATGTACAGACAAAAGAATGTGGACGTTTTGCACTTAAAATCAACAGGGAGAGGGTGAGAGTGTCAAACTCATGACAAAGACAGCCTACCTTACTCCAAGCACTTAACACGTTGTCATGAAAGTTGTCTTGACTTTAGGTTCTGCACTATTCCAATCATGTGTATTTTCCTTCAAATGTTAAAAAGTGAAGGCTAACTAGAAAAGAAAACTAAGAAATTGTTGGTGGTGAAAATGTAGAGCATGACCTCTTTGATAGGTCCTAAAGTAGGCCAGAAAAAAAGGTAGGTCACTTGTTCGTGTGGTTACCTTACTATTGGATTGATCTCTGGTGAGGGGTGGCCAATCAATTGAACATATCAAAAAGTGAAAAATGAAACTGCACTGTTCGAAGGAAAATACCATCTCTACAATTAAAGATTTTCCAAGGTGTTTCAACCTAAGTTACATAGAAAGCAGATCATTCCAGTATGAGGAATGAAAACACAAACATGGTACGCCACGTACTTTAAAATGTAGTACAATAATAATTTAAGAGACTACTAAATATAATAGCAAATATTTTTTAATGGTTAAACATCCAATAAAATAAAGTTATAAATTAGTCAGGTAAAAACACAATTCTAGAAGTATTATGGCCCATTGTTTTATATTAGGTCATGCAAAAATCTCATTCTCTAGATTTTAGTACATTATATTTGATTTTTTTTTTCCCCTCCTATGAGAAATTTTCACAAAAATATATAGGAAAAAATTTGAAATTGCTTTTGATCGCTAGATTATTCGTTTTGGAATGAAAGTATGCCATGTTTCGAAATGTGCATTCAAAAATGTAAATCGCTGAGGTATTATTAGCTTATTCGGATAACACTACTTTCAGCAATAAACATGTGAAAGCCAAGCATATTTATCATCAAGCATGAAAAGATTGTTTGTTGTGGAGTCAAAAATAAAAAAAAAAACTTCAGTTCCGTGGCAACCAAATGCTTCGTTAGCCTATCCACTGTGTTTTCTTTGTTGTTTGGGTACAATGGATGGCTAAAGCATAAGGAAAACTACACTCTAAGATGTCTCATAGACCTAGTGCCTAATGTCATTTGCCAGTAATGACTCCATGGATCGAGGAACTTCACTTTTCACCAGCCTATGACAAGCACGGGATACAAGCTTCCTTTGCCAAATGGTCACACAACCATTGGATACATGCTATATCAGCAAGAGATACACTACCAACTCCTCTCCATCATGCTCTTCATTTCATGAATGATGTCGTAGCTGGGGTCTATCACATCCATCTTCCCTACGTAAGCTTCTGCTGAATCAGTTTCTACCATCACACCTCGATGTCCTTCATCACACACTAATTGTAGACCAATCCAAATTTCCCAGAGCTCAGCAGCTAGGGCTGAAGTTTCTCCAAAAATAACGACTAAAGACCATGTACCATTGTCCAGAGTTTGCCCTTATCAATCCCCCTCTGCTCCTGCAGCCTATTCGATACAGTTGAGTTCTTTAGAAATCCATTCGTTTCTATCGTATCTTACACGGTACTCAGGTTAGCCTTATGAAAATACCTGTTCCCTTCTACAGTTCAAAATTCTGGGCACCATTTGTTTTTGAAGAAACTAAGCGCTTTCAAAGGATTCTCAAAAAGTGGAATCAGCCAACTGTTGTTGACAACTTAGTTAATCTGAAATAAAAGTTACAACTTGAAAGCCAAACGTTTGGGCATTACTCAGGGTTTCAATTCAAAGTTGAAGGCTTTCATTGGGAACTCTTATCAAGATTGCAAGTCAAGACTAGAGGTAGAGGAAAGTATGTATCATTTCCATATGGAAGTGAATGTTCTTACATTTCGGTTAGCTTCTAGCAATTTTTTTTCTTTTTCTTTTTCTTTTTTTAATGAATTTCTTTCTTTATTATTTATAATTTAGTCTTCTGAGCTCAAGCAAGAGCATCAATATGAAATGCTCACCAAGTCATTGCTATATCTTACTATCTAAAAATGCACAATAGTTCATAGTTGCCCTGAAAGCATAAATGATTTGGAAAATGACACAAATATAACTAATTATAAGATATATAAGTCAATCATAGACATTAATAATTGCACGAAAAACAAATTCAGCTGTATGTAAATCATCAAGTCAAAACTTGGTCTATTCAACATACTCATACAACATTGCCTCCTACTACTCATAATGAAGCTTACTGTCAAACAAACAAATTACAATATACATAGCACTTGATCACATCTTAATACTAGAGCAGGGTTTTTCTAACCTCAAGCTATCTATGTATGCCTGTCAACCAATACACGACTAAAAAATTAATATCAGCATTTTCCACATGGCAATTCCTCTCCGGTACCCAAAAATGACACTTTCAAAAACTGCATACCAGACAAGAAAAACAAATGAAAATGAGTTGTAGGAAAGAAAACACCAGCAATTATATTGTCAAAAATATAATAATTTACCAAGGACTTTCACTTATAGGATAGCGAATGAAAAGGTGAAAAAGATAATCTCAACTATAGAAGCATTACAATACTTAGAGAAGAGAACCAATTAACCTTAATGAAAGCATTACATTTTACGGAGAAGAAAATTGTTCATCAGCAAATATATTAGATAATCTCAACACAGATTGAAAGAATATTAACAAAATAATGGACCATTGAAAGATGGCGAAGAACATATGGTGGCACATACATTTAAGTTCCTCGTCCAGAGGTAGATTCTGACGGAGTTGCCTCTTGTCTTGGTCTTCTTTGGCCTGAGGCAGGACCATCTCTCTGTCTCACATACCTTTTACTATCATATTTTGATCGGTTAGGTTGCTTTGGTTGATAAGTAGGGTACTTGCAAGGAATTATCTCCCCATTGATATACTTATCTCCTAAAACAAATAAAACAAAATTATAAAAAAAAGGTCCACCACAACATCACTGACAGATTTAGTAACAAAAGCATTTCTTGATTTCTTCATAGATATATCACCTCCATAGTCCTTGTTTTTAACATCTATATATGAGTCTGGCAGTACCCATAGAACTCCAGGTAATCCTACAAAAGATGAAAAAGCAAGCAAGTTTTTAGAAAGCAATTTCTGTATTCACTCATAATGAGACAAAATGCATAATATGTTTACTTACCTTTGAATTTCTCGGATGTTTCTTCCGATACAGTGCACTGGAATCCAGTGTAGGTGGTGGTGCTAAAAGCATACATGTTCTTCTTTGCTTCTTCCATGCTGACATACACAAGAGTGCACATACTTATGAAACAATAATGTAATGTAGAACAAGTGAAAAATAGAGAACATGATTGACATTGAAGAGAGTCCCCAACCCCTATACAATTACCAATTAAGCATACCGAATATTTGCCATAACATCATTTTTTTATTTGTTTTGATAACTATTAGTTTCCTTAACATCATAAAGTCTCCAAAGAACCCTTATTTCTTTCCTTTCATTTTTTTGTATTATTTATTTTTTGTGTGTCCTAAAACTGACAATGTGCAGAATACCAACACACAAATGATTAGACACACATGCACAGGTGCACTCGCAAAATGAAAAATGAAAAATCATTCTTGTGACTTTTTTCTTTTCTAAAAGATGAGAGAAGCACATCAATGATTCGAAATTTCTTTATAATTAATCACATTACAATATCCACACCTGATTATCATCGACAACAAGAAAAGGCAGAAAAAAAAGTAAAAGGAATTTACAAAAATCTTAGATTTTTCATAAGGTACAACCCAGGAAATTCAATTCCCTACATAACAAATCCAAAGACAACCACTGAATGAACAGAGTCAAGCTTTCTAAAAGAATTTGTTAAAGCCAAAACAACATCCAACATATGATCCCAAGTTGAACACCCTTTCCTTTTCCTTGATTTTCTCAGTAATCAAACAGAATTTGAAAGACAATACAATAAACCCAATCCAAAAGTCATTAATGACAATAAATATGAAATCAAGTCAACAACAACATTTTTTTTTTTTTTTACTGAACTACACCAACAACATATTCAACATAAGATTAGATCAATTTTCTCAGTAATCAAACAAAATTTAAAGGACAATACAATAAACCCAATTCAAATATCATAAATGAGAATGAATATGAAATCAAGTCACCAACAACACTCAACAAACAGAAATTGCGCATAGCTACTTATTCAAAAAAAAAAAAAAGGGCAAGTAAAACCACCAAATGAACATTGTCAAATTTCATAACTATGGGAACTAAAAATACAACAGTACTCAAAATATTCTGTATAAAATTCTTTCCTTTCGCTCAATTTTCTCAGTAATCAAACAGAACTACAAGGACAATACAACAAACCCAATTCAACAATTTAAACATATATTCATTACATACATATTAGAGAGAGAGAAAGAGAGATAACCTTCCGACGACAGTGGAGAGAGTATTGAGATAGGTCTCAATCATTTGGTCCCTAGTGGGTGCAGGGTCTTTGGGGAACTCCATGACTATGAGCCAGTGGTTGTAGTCACATCCCGGTAGCAGTATCGTCTCTCTGGGCTCGTTGCTGATACTCCTCCTGGAGGAGTAATCTCCATCCACGGCGGCGCGGACTAGGGCACGATGTGGAGTGTGGTTCGAGCCACGGCGAGTCCAGCAGTGGGCTACGGTTGCGGTGGGGTTGCGGTTGAGGTGGGTGTATGGGGGTTTTAGGGTTTTGGGTAAGAGAGAGAGGTTGAGAGTCGCCATTGGAGCTCAAAACTGAAAGAGAGAGGAAGTAAAGCAACAATGATAAACAACACTAATTTTTAACGGAAATGTTTGAGAGCTCGAGAGAGTGGCTCGAGAAATGGCTCGAGAGAGGAGAGAGAGAGAAAGAGAGAGGGAGAAGAGAGAGGAGAGGAGAAGAGAGGAGAGAGGGAGAAGAGGAGCTCACGCCGAGGAGAAGAGAGGAGAGAGGGAGAAGAGGAGAAGAGGAGCTCACCGGCGTCGCAGCTCCCCACCCCGGCGTCGTCGCAGCTCCCCACCCCGGCGTCGCAGTCCCGCCGTAGCTGCTCCTCGTTCGTCGCTGCTCCTCGCCGATCGTCGCACCACCGCCACCGCCACCGCCTCGCCCTGCCTCCTCCTCCAGCAGATTTATGGCCCCCTCCCCTCCCTCCTCCTCCCCTTCCCTCCTCCTCCTCCTCCTCCCTCCTCCTCCTTCTTCTTCTTCTTCTTCTTCTTCTTCTGAAACTGAAACGAAAACCAGAAAAAAGAAAAAAAAAAAAAAAAAAAAAAACAACTTCAAAACGACGTCGTTTTCGACACCAAAACGACGTCGTTTTGGTGTCGAGCCACAATCTCGAGTCACAGTCTCGAGCTACGTAGCGGGGTCGAATTTTTAAACTCTAAAAAACGCTAATGACATGACACATAAAAAAAAATACAACATCACGGTTAAACCAACAAATCATTTATGGTGAGATTCACTGTCACATCATTAGTGATAGTACTAATTAGTGCCCTCACTCATATTCCGAAATAAAGTGATGATATTTATCAAGGTTTTCACTCATACAGACAGGGTAAAACGGCCAGAATCTGGTTCTTCTCAAGTTTCAATGTTTGGCATCTTAGAAAAAAAAAAAAAAAGAGACAAAAAATTTAAAAAAATTTAAAAATATTAAAAAGTTATCATTATTTATAAAAAAAAAATTATTTTTATAAAAAAAGTGCAACTCACTCTGACGTGAGTTGCCTTTACTTGACTTTGGTGAGAACAAATTACACAAGCGGAGGCAAACTTAAGGACGGTGTTGTTCGGCCCGTAGGGGTTCATCACGGGTCATGTTTTGATAATCTGAATCGTTCAATGTGTAGAACTCGTTGAATACTATATGTTCGTAAAAATTCACATTGATCAGATATCGCTAACTATGTGATCAAATCAATTTTGTATAAAAAAAAAGGATGGTATTATAGTTAACGGTTGACAAAAAAACTAATCCGATCAGATAGTTATCGATATCTGATCAATGTGATTGTTTATAGACATATAATACTCAACGAGTTCTACACATTGAACAGTTTCGATTATCAAAAAGAGACCCGTGGTGGGCCCCCACAGGCCAAACATCACCGTCTAATTCAATGTTCGAAAAGGAGGCAAGCATATCCTATATGCTAGTCTGCCCACCGCTCTGTCCTAGCGTACTACCTATTCTTCTTTCCCTTCTTCCTATATACTAAATTATACAATTTTTTAATACACATTTTTTCGTAAAAAGTCAAAAAATTATCCCAAACAACCATATTTTTTTCCTCAGCTTTTTAGTCTAAAAAGTCAAAAAGTGCACTTATTTAGAACATCTCAAACAACCCCTAAAATATTTCATCAAATTCAAAATTTCTTAAATCTTTCATTAAATCATTATTCATAGTCATTGGGGTTACAGGTTATTTGAACCACCAGACGTCCGACAGTTTGTCCTTCTAGCTAACCACTTCCTTACAAAAATTTGTAAAAAAATTACACTAGCCGATTGTTCTCCTGATCAACCAATGGTTTGATAAAATCCTAAATCACTCCGTTAGAATGCACGATATCAAATCAAGCTTTTTTATTAAATTTAAATAAAATTTGATAAAAAATTTGAGTAAAGCATTGAAGATGCTCCAAGGTCTCGTTTGTTTTGGGTTATTGGGAGAGGATTGAGATTCATAGTGACGTGGGACCCATTAATATCATGTTTGTTTTGAGAGATAGAGAGGGGATTGGTAATCCCCTCTAAACTACAAATCACATGGGAGAGGGGATTAGGATAAGCTTGTGGGACTTTGTATTAGAAATTAGTCCGCTAGACTATCTTTTTTATTTTTATTTTATGTTTTACATGTTGGGCATTTTTTTTTAATATTAATGTGTAATTTTTATATTTTTTGTTAAGTAAAAATCATTGTTTTATTTGTTTTTATTTTTTTTGAAAAATTTTTATTTTTATTTTTTACATGTTGGGCATTTGTTTTGAACATTAACGTTTAATGTTTTTGTATTTTTTTATTTGTTTTATTATTTTATATAAAAATAATTTAACAATTCTTACACCAACAACTATTATCAAAACAAATATAATTTTATTTAATTCCCTCACTAACAATCTTCCTTTTACTATAAATTCCGTTTATTCTACCTCTGAAGACATATGAGACCTAAGGCCCCGTTTGTTTCCAGAGATAGAATGGAGGGGATTGATAGTGAGGGGATTAATAGTGAGAAGATTGTTAGTGAGGGTCGTTTGTTTTCAGAGATAGAATGGAGGGGATTGATAGTGAGGAGATTGATAGTGAGAGGATTGTTAGTGAGGGGATTGATAGTGAGAGGATTAAGGCCCCGTTTGTTTCCAGAGATAGAATGGAGGGGATTGATAGTGAGGGGATTAATAGTGAGGGGACTGTTAGTGAGGGGATTGTTAGTGAGGGTCGTTTGTTTTCAGAGATAGAATAGAGGGGATTGATAGTGAGGGGATTAATAGTGAGGGGATTGTTAGTGAGGGGATTAATAGTGAGGGGATTGATAGTGAGGGGATTAATAGTGAGGAATTGTTAAATTATTTTTATATAAAATAATAAAACAAATATAAAATATAAAAATTAAACATTAATATTTAAAAAAAAAATCCCAATATATAAAAAATAAAAAATAAAAAAAAATTTCTAATCCCCTCACTATTTTTCTAATACCATCTCTACCTCCTCACTATGAATCCCCTCCCCAAGGGTATTAGTAATACCAAGGTATTAGTAGTACCCTCCCTATCTCTCAAAACAAACACGGTATTAGTAATACCAAGGTATTAGTTAGTCCCAAGGTATTAGTAGTCCCAAGGCTACCTCTCAAAACAAACAGCCCATATACTAGTCCCAAGGTATTAGCAATCCCAATACCCTCCCTATAACCCAAAACAAACGGGGCCTAATAGTGAAGAGATTGATAGTGAGGAATTGTTAAATTATTTTTATATAAAATAATAAAACAAATAAAAAAATATAAAAATTAAATATTAATATTTAAAAAAAATCCCAATATAAAAAAAATAAAAAAAATTCTAATCCCCTCACTATTTTTCTAATACCATCTCTACCTCCTCACTATGAATCCCCTCCCCAAGGTATTAGTAATACTAAGGTATTAGCAGTATCCTCTCCATCTCTCAAAACAAACAAGGTATTAGTAATACCAAGGTATTAGTTAGTCCCAAGGTATTAGTAATCCCAAGACTATCTCTCAAAACAAACACCCCATATACTAGTCCAAAGGTATTAGTAATCCTAATCTCCTTACTATAACCCCAAACAAACGGGGCTAAAAGTGTGCTAATTGACAGGAACCTTGTGCCATTTTGGCAAGTAATTGCACGTTCGAGCGATGGATCAATGGCGGTCCTCAGTGGGTACATTTTTATACACTAATTTTATTAACAAACTTAACAACTGTAACTTCCTAAATCTTGACAAAAAGAGTGTTGGTAATAAACTGCCACATTTTTTGTTAGGGGGGATAAAAAATACAAAATAATTAAATACAAAATATGTGGTAGGAAGTAGAAAAATCATTTCATTACAATTATTTATGTACTGGATTTGTACAAAGAGTGTTGTACTTTTATGAATCCAAATACAAAAGGTGTGTTTAATTGGACGGATTAAATAAGGGAGGATTAGAATCCATTATTGGACTTGAGTCTTGGGACTGTGAATCTCCCGGACTATTTGGTTGGATTGGATATGTATCGTGTGTTTGTTTTTTCATGGGATTAGATGTTTAGAAATGATTATTTTTAGTGAATCCAACGTTTGGTTAGACGGACTGGATAGGATAAATAAACAAAAAACTATTTTACCATTTTTCAATTGTTTACTAAGTAATAGCAATATTGACATATCTTTAATATTTTAATTATTTTTAGCTAGATTAAATAAAAATTTATTTTATTTTATTTTTTACACAATTAAATAAATTTATTTTTTAAAAATTAAATAAATAAAATAAATAAAATATCAATAAAAATATATGTTATTTTTTTAATTAAAATTTTAAATAAATTTGTTTTTAAAAATAATAATAATTAAACAAAGAAATTAAATAAAACATCTATTAAATTTAAATAATGAAATTAAATAAAATATAAACAAAATTTTAAAATAAAACATCAATAAAATATCTATAAAAAATTATTTTAAAAAATTAAATAGATAAAAATATCAATAAAAAGTTAAATAAAATTATTTTATTTTTAAATTCAGACATTTAAATTTTATTGAATTTTATTAAATATAATACATAATTAAATAGTATATGGTCAAAATGGTCATTTTACCACATAATCCCAACCGTGGATAGTCTCCCAAAAATTGTCCCACACCCCCCTTAGGATACAATAGTCCCCTATATGGGGGATAAGGAGTTCGGCTGGACTCCATGTCTGGCAGACTAAAAAAACAAAAAACTGCGAATATCAATGGATTACAATCCAAATAGTAGATTGTCCCCCCTTAATCCGGCGAATCAAACACGCCCAAAGAGTGTTGGTAATTAACTGCCACAATTTTATGTTTTTTACTTTCAACATTATTTTATTTCTCTCTCTCTCTCTCTTAATATATTTGGATTCTTACTTTCTTCAAATTTTTTTAATTATAATTTTATCTCAATATAAAATTTCAATTATGTTCTTACTTCTAACCATAAACCGACCACCCTCCCACCCCAATCACTAATTGAGCTGGTTTGGTCAGGTAGAAAGGTTGTCTAGACCCACCCAAGTTATGTTGAGAATTGTTTAAATTTGACTTATAACTCAATATTATTTCACAAACACAATCCAAATTAGGTTAAATTGACCGAATTGTCTCTTTTTTTCCTTTTTATTTATTTTTTCTTTTTCTTCAAAATAGGTTAATTAACATATTTTTAGTAAAATCATTAATAATATCAAAAAAAATAATTGATATAATATGAGAGAGAATGAGATGAGAATTGTGAGAATCGAACAACTGATAAACCATAACCATAACGATGGTCTTTGTCATAACCATAACGATGGTCTTTGTCATTTCTAAGTGAGAGGGAAACAAAATGAGGTTTTATATTGTGTTATTGCACCCTTACTAGCCAACACCTTCGTCTGTGCCGGCCCCGAGTTATTAGGGATTTAAGGTAAATTTTTTAAATTGGACCCTTTATATATCATTAACCCCCCCAAAAAAAATTTTGTTTGAATAAAACAAAAATGATAAAATTTTATTTTTATTGCATTACAACTTAACAAAATTTAGTTAACAAATATATATATATATATATATATATAATAGTTTAACTTCAATTAGTTGAATCGAATCTTTATTTTTTAGCTTATCAATGCTATAATAACTAAAATTAATGGGGGGTAAGGATGAGAATTTTTAACACAACTCAAGCAATATATAAAATTAGCAAGTTAGGGTTGACTATTTTTTAACATGAATCCAAATATGATACGACTCAATAACATGAATTATTAATTATATATTTTAATGTTCACTAAAGGATGCCATGACATTTTCTTAATATTTTATTTAACTTCATCTAACTAAATAAAAAAATATGTAATAATAATTAAGGCTAACATCTTTTTTTCATTTAAGATATGTATTTTTTGGTTACCTATTTTAGAGTCAATCTAGTAAAAAATATATAGTAATAAGGTACAATTTTTTTAATTAGAAAAATGCAATTGAATTAAAATCAAACATTTTATGAATAATGTCATTTAGTAGAAATAAATTTTATAAAATTCAGCTTATGAGAAAAATTTTAATCTCTCCATACACTTGCTAAGTTTTTTTAACTCAAAGTAAAAGTTTTCACATTAAACATCAATCGGACACGAATCAAAATAACATCATACAACAATATGAAAATAAATAAATTGAACTAATATTGAAATAATTATGAAATAACACGACATGATACATTCTCCTAATTGGAAGTTCTAAATTTTGTTTAAAAGTAGGGGCCCGAGGCGACCGCCTTAATTGCTTCACCTTAGGGCCAACCCTCCATCACTATCGTCATCCCTCTTCCAACTTCATTCAAATTCCTCTTCACCACCTTTACAATTGCTTTCTCCAAAGCCCAAACCCTTTGCATCAATTAAGAGAGAAAGAAACACTACAAGGAATAACACCTTTGCCGACCAAAAAATTAGTCGCTAAAAGCCCATTTTTAGTTGGCAAAAGTTATCCGCGACCAATTTTTTTGGTTGCTACTTTGGTTGCCAATTCAGGGTTGGCAAAAGTAATTCGCGACCAAATTTTTTGTTAGTTGGGAAAAGTTGGATTTGCCGACTAAATTTTTGGTCGCTAAATATATCATTACTGCGACTAATCCATTTTGTCGGTAATACACTTTAGTCACGAAAAATGATATTTTTCCGACCAAATATGTTAGTCGCCCTCACATTCTACGACCAAACAGATTAGTCGCCAAAAGTCGAGGAATCGCCGACTAACAATTTAGTCGCCAAAAGGTAAGGAATTGCCGACCAATGATTTTAGTCACAAAAATGTAGAATTTGTCGACCAATTTTTTAGTCGCCAAATCTCTTTCTTCTTTTTTTTTTTTTGTTGAGAAAAATCAATTTTTTTTTATAAACATTCAATCCAATATCAAATAAACTTCATTCAACCCAACCACAATTAAGGAACAATAACATTTAAAAAAGAAAAAGCTTAAAAACAATAATTAACAAATTTCATTTCTTATAACTTTACTAAATCATCAAACAATAATTAAATTCCATTTAAAATAAAGATGAAAATATGTAACCGTAGTGCAGCACAGGGCATATTCAAGTCAAATTGAATTTAGTAAGCATGTTTTCTCAAAAGCTATATTCTCTTTGAAGTCCAACATGACACAAAACTTGAAGCCTTTCACCTTCTTTAATGATTTAACATCTCAACTTGCTTAGCAGCTGATCCAAACTAACATATCAACTTTATAGATAATTGACCCTCCACCCTTGCATGGCCGAATGAAATAGCCACTTGAAAGCATTTTAGCTCTCACAAACTGAGCAGCAGCAGCTGCATTTGGGCAAGCACCAGAACCTGACGGAGATCTCTCATAGACCTTGAAAGATTGATGACAAAAAAGAACAAAGATCAAATTTTTGCATCACCAATTGTCCCAAAAGCATAAGTTTTAGAAAATAGGCGGAATTTTTATTATATCAGACTAGTGAGTGTTTGTACATTAGAAAAACTTAAGAGAGGAATTTTATTTTCATTCAAAATAATAATAAATAAATTTGAAAGGCACCAAAACAGGGGAGCCAAGTAGTTGGTAGTTTTTTCTTAGTATGAATTTATTTGTTCTTTCTTAGTATATGGACTACAAACTCCACTTATGCCAAATTTAGGGCTTCATCTTTTCATAATAGAAATTTGAAACCCAAATAACAACCATGATGCCTAGAATTAAGGGTACCAAATCTTAAAAGACATAGATGAAGCTCAGTTATGAAATGTGCTATTTACACTCAGGCAGCTCTAAAGTTCCCAAAAGCCTAATATAACATCATTAATCTTATTATTTTCACACATAATGATCAAAAAAGTATTCATTCAAACAAACTAGTATCCATTCACACATATATTAGATAGTTCATAATATGTACTTTGTTCGATCCTAATACCCCAACTTCCTCGTTTTCTCCACATTTTGAAGATTTCAAATCCAACATCTTATATTCCTAACCCATGATAGGTTCTGAAGCTCATCCTTGAGCACCAAAACCCATATTATCTTGATAACTTTTCTAACAATCAACATTCTTATGGAAATTCGAAATCTAGGCACATGCAAGTGGGAAAAGAGCATGATATCCCTGTTAAAGCCCAAAATTTTCGCAATTAAAAAATTCTGAAATCCCACTATTGTAACTTCCATTTACCAACACTAAGGAAACCAAAAACATCAAACCAACCACTATGCACTATTTCATCAATGTTCTTTGAAAGGCACCAGAACAAGCCAAGTAGTTGGTAGTTTTTAAACTAAATCTAATCCAATAAAATTGTGCTCAAATATGATTTGAGCAAACTTAAAGTCTTCAATGTGACTAACGGGCACAAGAATTTTCAGCTTTATCAAATAACCACAAATATTTGCTACTATCTAAAATCTTCAATCATGAGAAGTTTCAAGAGGAAATGGTTTCATCAAATTAATGAGATGACATGTAAATTAAGAAATTTCAATACAACCATATTCAAGATAATATGATGTGTGCATTGGAGCATAAAAACAAAACTCAATGTCAGAAGCCTCAAAAAAACAAAACCACCCCACAAATTCAACAAGAACAATATTATGGAATTGCAACGCATCAGGGAAACAGAAAAATAGCAGAAACCATGACATTAACACACATATTATCTTCCCAAATGCAGAAAAAATTCACGTGCGTGACCAGCATTAAAGGCTTAGACGAAACTCTTGGCTCAGCAAACCAGCGAGATGGAACACCTTTCAACACAATTGTATTAGGCTATTGCTACCTCCCACCTCTTGAATATCCTACAACCAAATAACACATACATACATCCATTATTACAAGTAGTTCTCGCAAAATTATTAAGCATTTAGAAGAGAAAATATTGAGTTAGATTACTGAATCCATTATTGTAGACAGCAAGACCAGTAAGCATAAAAAATTCAAAATAATGGATCGAATCAAGAATAAACCCCGATTACCAAACGGATTAAGCTCTTCACACTCTTTCCTCATTCCATCAAAATCATCCGATTTCGAAACTGAAGCAGTCAATCTAAATTTAGACCTTCAAGATTCAACTCAATCCCGTCGGTCTTATCAACAACCGATCTTCTCTAGTCCAGAAACTTCTTTTCGAGTTCCTTAACATCATCTTCTCCATCTATACCATGAAGAATTCCGATATGGAAGGCTTGGATAGAAACCCTAGGTCGTGGATGAAGAGAGCACTGTGAGTGACAGAATCATCGCGCTTGCGGTTCTTGAGGTCCTTGAATCTGTGAATGACAATGTCGTCTTCGGGAACGGTGAGGGAGAAAGAGGATGTGAGGAAGTCGGTGAAGGAGCGCTTGAGTTGCCACTCGTCGAGGGGCTTGACGGAGTGGTCTGCGCAGTGGATAGTGAGGAGGAGCTTCACGCAGGGGACTAAAGAGAGGTCGTTCTCGATTTCTAGGGTTTCGGTCGGCCGGAGAGTCTCCAAAACCGGTGGATTGGTCATCCATCTTCTTCTGCTTCTGTTTCTAACTAAATTGGCGCTCTCTCTATTCAGCACTGTGAGCTCTCTCTCAGCTTGTTTTGCTTTCACGGTGGTGAAGGACTTCGGTGAGCTAGAGAGAGTGGGCATCGATTGAGCGAGAGAACACAGAGAGAAGGAGAGGGCGAACCAACATAGAGACACATAGAGCGAGCTAATGATAGAGGGGAGATTAGGGCTTTTTTTTTAAAAAAAAATTCATGTTTTCTTGGTACAAAACGACATCATTTTTCAATGGCGACCAAATTTTTTTGTCGCAAAAAAAATTCAATTCCCGCCTCCACGTTTCAAATTTCCCTCCCAAACTTTTGGCGACCAAAATACCGGATTAGTCGTAGAAAAGGTACCTTTGCAGACTAACTTTTTTAGTCGCCAAATCTCAATCAACGGAGACTAAAATATTTGTCGCTAAAAGTACTAATTTGGAGTCTAATTTTTTTTTGGTCGCTGAAAATAAGTTAAAGAAAAAATATATATATTTTCCATTCAGCGACTAAATTGTTTTAGTAGCCAAAACTCAATATACGGCAACTAAAATATTTTTGGTTGGGGAAAATAAGTTTTTTGCGACCAAAATTTTGGTCGCCAATTCCACAACCAACTTATTTTTGATCTTCCGCGACCAAAATGTGACCTTCCGTGACCAAATTTGTAGTTGGTCGCCAAAAGTGCACCACTTTCTGCGACCAACTCATTTTTTGGTCACCAAAATATGACCTTCTGCGACCAACTCATATTTAGTCGCCAAAAATAATGATCATTCACGACTAATTCATATTTGGTAGCCAAAAGGTAACTTTTAGCTACCAGCTTTCATATTGGTCGCGAAAAGTGGTCGCTAAAAGTGCAGATTCTTGTAGTGAAAGTGCGCGCGACAAAGAAAAAGAAAAATATGGAGAAAGGCTCGTTATGGTGTACATGGAAAAGGTGGATGGGGGTTTCATAAGGGCAAGGTAAAGTCATGGGGTGCATTGCAAGGGTATGGAGTAGCAGGGTTAAAGAGGGAGTAACTGAAGAGGGGTTACAGTAGAGAGGAGATCGTTGAAGGGTGGTTGCATGGAAAATAGGTTGTCAAATGGGCTGCAATGTTGTCATATGTAAAAGTAAAAGTTAGGTTAGAGTTTAGGGAATAAGGATAGAATTGGGAATTGGGAATAAGATGGGGTCAAACCAAAAAAAAAAAAAAAATAGAAAAAATTCAAACTCTGAAAGAAGTGTCTAAAAGGAGTCTAAAAAAAAAAATTAAGTAATCACTAGTTGCCACGAAATAAGATTATATTTAAATAAGAAAAATTGGTAGACAAAATGAAAATCTTATTTCACCTCCTCAACTCTTCTAATTCTATGCGAGAAATACAACAATTTAAGCACCGAGTCAAAACACTTGTAAATGCTCAAAAACATATTTTGCATTATGAGCTATATTCATTTTTTATTACATTATTTGAATTTATATTATACAATTCATTTTTATAACATTTTTCTGAGAACGTTTTGTTTAGGTAAGCAACTTTTTCAGTGCAAAATATATATCCAGGAATGGCAACGGGCCGGGCCTGGCCGAGGATTGCACTCTCCGTCCCCGAAGGTCAAAATATCTCCGTCTCCGCCCCCGATCCCCGGCGGGGAACCCATCGCCCCCGCCCCCACTCCTGCCCCCAACGGGGATCGAGCTTCCCTAACCCCGAAAAATCCCCTACAATCATCAACAACAACAAACTCAACTCTGAAAATTCAGATTCGAAAAATCCTCAAAAAAAGCCTCAATCATCAACAATTTAGCATGTTTGTTCATTGCACACACACAAACAGATCTAAGAAAACCCTAACCAAAAAAAAAAAAAAAATAGAGTTGAAAATATAACACAGATCAGATCCAATCCAATCACACACACAGATCAGACGTCGTCGCCACCGTTATCTCAGATTTGCGCCCCAGATCGGAGATCATTATCATCTTGCCTTTGTTTGCTCAGGTTGTCAAGCTTTTCATGATCTAGTTCAATATGAAAATAGAACACACATACAGAGAGTGAGTGAGAGAGAGAGAGAAGAACATTGAGGAAAGAGAAATAGAAAGAGAGAAAGAGGTGGTGGTGTCGGTGACGGTGGAAGGACACCGGAGATGATCTTCAGATCTTCTAGATCTAGAGACGAAGTCGTCGAAGACATCACGAGGCAGTGGAGACGAGGTGTGAGAAAGAGAGAGGAAGAGAGAAGTGGTGGTGTCGGTGACGGTGGAAGAACAGGAGAGAGAGAGAGAGAGAGAGAGTAGAGAGAAGGAAGAAGAACGAGAGAGAGAAAGTTAAGAATCTGAAATTCTGAATGGATAAACTCTAAACACACCAAACACACATATTATATATATATATATATTCTAAACACACTAAACACACACACACACACACATATATATATGTATACGGGGGGCAACCGGGATGGTTCGGGGAAATTGCGGTGCGGCGTGGGGCGGGCCAAGGCCAAGGAACCTATCATTGTCCCAAGCCCGAAAATCATCGGGGATGTGTTTTTTAATACCAGCCTTGGCCTTATAAGGAATAATTTTTCAGAAAACCCTATTTATCGGGACGGGGTGGTCCGGGTCCCCATCGGGCCGAGTTCAAATTGTCATCCCTATAGATATATATATCTATATTATTTATTATTTATTATTTATTAAGTGAAACTCAATTTTAATCTCTTGAAACTTTTGCCACTCATAAATTAGATAATAAAAAAATAAATTAAAAAAAATCCTACACACACACGTTCTGTAGTTTCCTCACCTAACTGTCTGATTATATATATATATTTTTTAAAAAAATACTTCTTCCCTACACTCACACATTCTCTCTCAATTTCTAACTTTACTTTCATTTTATTGTTCCACACCTTCACGTCCCTCATTTAACTGCCCAATTAGTGTAATTTTTTATTTTTATTATTATTATTATTATTATTATTATTATTATTATTATTATTATTATTACTTATTCTATGAAATGGTTTGGGAAAATAGTTCGACAAAAACAAATTTTTTTCTAAACTTTGGTCTAATTTTTAGGTGGGACCCATGCGCTAAAATTGGTGGGTATCGGTGGTAACGCATTTTGTGCCGCGTTGTGATTCACGTAATATATTTGGTTATGTAAAACCATTATCAGGTGAATGGAAAATTGAAATCAAAGTAAGCTCTATGGAAATGGTGTTTTGATAGGTTTCTCAAAAAAGAATGAGAAAAGCTTGTCACACATTGTTTGGCTACGCTAACTTGATATGGGTTTATAAGCCTTGGGCTTGCAACTTGGGGAGGGCCCCAAGGGGTACCCAAGTATTGTAAAAAGGTGAGGTTATGGGCAAAGTGGGTTAGACCCATTGGACCCAAAACTAACACATGCACGCCGCCGTCTGTTTGGTCGAGCTAGGTGCGTGGTGTGAGGTTGTGTTGGGCTTATTTGGCCCAATGCTTATCTTTTTGGGCAAAAAACATTTGAATTTTATTTTTTTTTTAAATTCTTACCATTTCAAATTTGAATTTCAATTTTAAATTCAAAATAAAATTTGAAATGACCCATACCTATGCGGTTTTTTCCTCCAACCCGAACAAATTCAGTATCTGTTCAAAATTCAAACCAAACAAGTTCCTTACCTGTTCAAACAGTACCGAACAGGTACCGTACCTGTTCAAACAAGTTTGTTACCTATTGGAATCAAATCTGAAAAGCCACCAGTGCACCTATAAATAGACAAGTCCCTTATTTGGATTTTCATTGAATTTTCGTTCTTCTTTGCTGCTTTCAATCTTTGCATTTTGTTGCATTTATTTTTTGTGAGAAAGAGTATAAACATAAAATATGTTCGTTGTGCGAATAGTTTGTAGTGCTGCTACTATTCGTTGTTGATCATTTTTTCCTGGGAGATAGACGTCCACATTCTAATAGCACCGTGGAGATGATGAATCTATCTTAAGGAGACTGTGTTCAACATTAGACTTGATCAAAAATAATTAGGTAAACAATTAATTTACTTTTCTGCTTTATTAAGTTTTCTTTTTGGATTCTAATTTTGTTTTTGTAACTAAATAAGAATATGTTGTTTATATATATATATATACTGTTTTGATTTTTGTAATCAAACAATGTCTCTCATTTCTTCATTTTTTTCTTCGAATACAGTGAAAATTGTCCAATAATCTTAAGACTGAACTTGTTTATTTCATAAGTCTTCATTGTATATTAATAAAATTTGTTTTATAAACTTGTTTTATTTGAATCCAATAAAATAATTTTTTGGTTTTTTTAAGAAGAAAATTATTGTGTTGTATTTTATTTTCCTGGTTTTAGTAACTAAAAAAGTAAAATTATTTTGTGTTATAACTTATTTTCTAGTTTTAGTAACTAGAAAATTGATTTGTGTTTTGCTTTTGGTTTTTTTTCTGATTTTTGTAATCAGATATTATGACTTCTGAAAGTAGTACTCCAAATCTGATTGTTACAACGACTTCGGTCCTTATCCAAAACTATGTTCAAGTTCCAATAAATCATGGAGAAAAATCAGAAAAATTTAATGGCACAAAGTTTAAGAGATTGCAGCAAAAAATATTGTTCTATCTTACAACTCTTAATCTTGCATGGTTTCTCCATGAAGATACTACAGTGCTTAAAGAGAATGAATGTCACGCCCCCAAAATAATACAATAAAGATAACTCATATGCGGAATAAATATGAGAAACAACATACTTTCATATATCAGAGTTCACTGTTGAACAACCAGTTAAATGCCATGTAGGCTTACATGTTTTCAAGTCATTGTTTGGTTACACAAATTGAGTCTCGCTCATTACATCTTAAGCCCTTGGCTTTACAAATAACAAACTTACACACATAAGGCATAATTAAGAAGCTCTTGCTTCCCAAAACTCCATCCACGCTATTGCCTTGGAGGAAGCATCTCACCTGTACCTGAAAATGGTATTCCCATATAGGGTGAGCCAACAGCCCAATAAAAATAAGCCAACACAATTTATGAGGTTTAGCAAAGGTATAAATATCACGTACATAAACAATACCGATCTTGAAACATTCACAAGACTTGCATCTCCATATGCCACTAAGACGAACCTTATTCCATTTTCCTTTAATTTCATTTCCAGTTCATATATGCTACTCAATTCATGAGTTAAATTTGTTATCTTTCAACAATCAAAATGAGACTACAACTTAATGATTTTCCAATTATGCAAAACTCACATAAACACTTCAAACCTGCCATTTTATGGATTTTTCATCCGAAGGAATCGACACCCATTTATATATAAAATTTTGGGTCTTTCACCCAGGACACTCTGGTCAACTTGCTTTAAATGGAGTTCATCCCCTTTCTCCTCCCAAAGAAATATACATATGCAATGTATTTATAAACATAATCATATATGGAGTACATCCCCTATCTCCTCCCAATAAACATACATATACAATGTATTTATAGCACGGTCATATTCAATGACAACCAATTAATA
The DNA here is from genome assembly GCA_030407325.1 of Camellia japonica. NCBI lineage: Eukaryota > Viridiplantae > Streptophyta > Magnoliopsida > Ericales > Theaceae > Camellia > Camellia japonica. The sequence goes on from JAPPVO010000014.1 coordinate 28,427,318, forward strand.
GATTAGCATTAAATCACCTAATCCTCATACAAATTCTACAACAATCATGACTATTCTCCACCGATAGCCCAATACATTTATCTCTAGACATATATTAAATCTCAAGATAAATAATTATTTAAAACTTCCAAAGGTGTGAGATAATACATATCCAATTTCACCATCTATATAAATAACCATCCAATTTAACATATTCATTGTTAATTCTGATTACTTAGACCATCTCCAACGCTTCACCAAAGTTGATATCAAATTCAAATTTTGATGAAAAAGCCACTGTTCACTGCTCCAACAGTTGCACCAAATCGATATCAGATTGAGATTTCATCAAACTTTTCATCAAACTGGCGACAAGATTCTGATTTCACCAAAACGCTGTTGGTGACCATTGGAGGGAGGACCCGGTCGACCAATCGGTTGCCCGGCTGGTTGACCAACCGGTCGACCGGTGCACCATTTCAGCCCCTGGTTCGTTTGAATCCTCAGCTGGTTGGTTTGAACTGCTGACCTGAGCTGACCTGAACTGCTGACCATTCTACAAGCAACCGGTCAACCACCCGGTCGTCCGGCGGGTTGACCACCCGGTCGACCGGGTTCGGCAATTCCGCACACTGCACAACTTGGAGGAACAGGTTTACTTGGAGGAACAGGTTTGTAAGAACAGGTTTGAACTGGTTGTTTCAACTTGTTTGAGCTGATTTTTTTGGACATATGTTCATTTGTGGATTACCAATAATTTGAAGGGTGATATAAATTTAAATTTTCAATATATTTGGCATACATATTTCATAACTAGCCGTTATAATAATTTACCGTTAGATGGACAGAGTATTTTAAAAATTTACCGTTGATGATGTGCTCTATAAAATAGATCTGATTTCTATATCAACCTGACATAGTGTTTCATTTTCAGAATAGCATTTAAATGTTGTGAATTTTTTTCTTTTCAGTCATTAGATATTTGTTTTCCTTGAAATTTTAATTAATATTATCTGCTTCTGAGTTTGAGCTTCATATCATTACAATATTTTTCAGTAAGTGTATTATATTTTTTCTAAACTATGGAAGATTTCGAAATGTTTGAGGAATCACAAATGTTTGAGCACAACACTCATATTAATTTTATGTCGGAATCTTCACGAGAACAGAACACGCAGAACAGTGATAATCATTTTATTTCAGAACCTTCTCGTGTTTCTCGTAGTAAAGCATTCACAATTGTAGAAGATGAAACTTTATGTAGATCTTGGTTAGCAGTCTCTCAAGATCCCATTACTGGTAATAGTCAGAGTATGGCTATATTTTGGGAACGAGTACTTGTTAATTTTAATTCACAATTGAGCAGTGAATCAAATCGAAATCGTATTTCTTTGACTCACCGTTGGTCTGCCATACAAAAGGCAATTAATAAATTTTGTGGTTTTCTTGAACAAATTCAACTGAGGCAACAAAGTGGAACAACTGAGGCAGATATAGTAAAATTTATTTGTGTTATTAAATATCAAATTTATTTTTTAAATGTATACTTGTTATTGAAATCTTTGTAATTTTTTTGGTAGGTCACTGAAGCGAAGCGGATGTATCATGCAATACAGAAAAAACACTTCATATTTGATACATGTTGGGATATTTTCCGCCAAAGTTGTAAGTGGGATGAATTTCGATCAAAAAGAAGCACGCAACATACTGATCCATGTTCGAATCCACCAAGTGAATATGAGGCTTCTCAATCTAACCAGAATAATGCAGTGCACGAACAACCATCTAATACATCAACACAACCAATTGGGACTAAGGCTGCGAAACAGAAGTTGAAGAATCAAACAACGCACGATAGTAGATTTGATGAAATGGCTGCTAACCAATCCAAAATTGTTGAAGTGTTATCAACTATCTCTGCTAGAACTATTCAGCGAGATGAACAAAAGGCGATAGACCGTGCGCAGAAGGCTGCAGAGCGTCGAAGAAGGGCCGAAGATAGGGAAGAACAACTAAAACTCCTATCTATGATGAATGAAAAAGAACAACGAAATGAAGATCATAAAATTATGTCAATGGACATGACAAATTTAAATCCTATGCAAAAGGCGTACTACGAAGATCTTCAACGACAGATTTTATTTCGAACACCTAATAGATTGCCTTGAAAGGTTCCGTATTTGTGGGTTTTATGTATTGGTTTTATTATTTAAAAATATTACGTCTAACGTGTATTGGTTAGTTTTTTTGGTGTTATGAATTTTCCCTGATACGTATTTTTGCCATATTTCAAGTTCAATACCTAATTCTTGCCATGTTTTTTGCACCTGGCAGATCTGTGGCCTGTAGTTCAATGTGTTTTTTTTAATTAACCTCCTCTTCTATAAATTGCTATTTAAAGTGAAGTCATGCACTACTATAACATGATTTGTACAAGAGGAATCATAACTGGCTAATGACCTTGTTGTCGCATTTTCAGGATGTACATAATCATGTCCTTTGTCAACTAGGCATTAAAATGGAAAACTACAATATAAAGTGATAACAACTGCATAGGCCAATGTCATAACAAATTTACCCAACAAAAGGTTTTTAAAATAACAAAATACAAACCAATACAAATACATAATGTGAAACACATCAACAGTCATTATCTGGTGGTGGTGGTGGTGGAGAAGGGTAGTAGTGCTGGTATATATCATTTACGCGATGCTCAATCGTATCTACGCGATGCTCATGTCCACACGGAAATCACTAAATTGTTGAATTAAGGAGTTCTGTGCAGTGGCAAATGTATCAAACTGACTACCCAACGAATTGACCTGATTAGCCATTTGTTGTTCCCATTGAACGTGTTGATTATAACGTTGTTCTTCCATGGCCAAAAACTCAGTCCAATAGTGAGGTTGTTCAGTTGATGGCATCAAATTGGCATGAGGATCTTGTGGAGCATCATCTTCTGGGACTTCATTTTCTGAATCTTCTGAAGCATTATCACTTCCCATTAAATTGGGGGCTGCACCAGCACGGGTCACTGTATACTGATTAATTGGTGAACGGATTTTGATATCCATTTCATCTGCAAGGTGAACCTTAAAATGTTTGAAAATTTTTGTTAACAATGCCCCAAACGGTAATGACCGACCTGTCAAGTGACCTTGATTTGCCAGTACCATTTCTTTCATAATTATGTAACACAAATCTAACTTCTGACCAACTTCAAAACAGTATAACAAATACGCATTAAAATATGGGACAGCATCATGGTGTCCTTTTTTTGGAGTGACATTTTCTACAAGCCACCGGTGGAGAATCCGAAGATATGGTTTTAAATGTCTTGCTTGTAAACTAGTCCCAGTAAATCTGTTCCGACAAATAGTAGTAAAGACATCAGTAGCATTACCAACGATATTAGCTAACTCACTCTCAGTCTGAAAATGAATATTTTCATCACCTAACTCAACTCCAACAATGCCTGCCAAAGAAGGAATATCAAACTGTATACCTTTTCCTTTCATATACGACAAAAGAGTAAAATTTCCATCTTCTTCCTGAGTAGCTCTTAGGTGAGCATAAAATAGAGCTACCAGCCGTGGATATACCTTTTAAGGCAAATTAATTAAGTTTTGCCATCCCATTGCTTCAAGTTTACTAATTAGTAGTGCATCATACTGAGATGGAAGATTTACCCTTCTCCCTATTACAATCGGTCGGGCAGAGAAGTGTGGAAAGGCTAGTGCATGACTTTCAGTGAGAAAATCCTCACCAGGATATGACTACATTTGAGGCTGTTGTTGTTCGCGTCGTGAAGGGTTGGAACTTTCACCAACTTGTGGTCTCGCTCTTTTAGTTCTAGGCATGATGTCAAAATCTGTTGAATTTCAAATGAATATACTTGTAATATTACATTGCATATTAAAATAGAAAAATCTTACCATATTTCAGTATGCATACTAATCCAAAAAACAGCAGTAATCCTAAAAACATCATATGCCAATATGCACATAATGAGGAATGTAACATCATGGGAAAAAGCTGAATAAAATGGATGTAACTTAGAGCAGTGTAAAAGTGAGAATCAAATTCAGAAATCAGTCCTGGTTGACAGAAATCAGTAGCAGTTCAGGAAATGAAATAAAAATAGCAGAAGGGAGACTGAAATACAGAACTTGGGACAATATCAATCCCACATACACCAAAATTGATTTAAAATGTAACTTAGAGCAGTGTAAAAGTGCATCTAGTTGACAGACATTTTCTCACTAGAATTTTATCCATGTTTCCCTTTTACACCTTCAGTGAAAATATTAAACATGTTTCCCTTTTACACCTTCAGTGAAAATATTAAACATGAAGTGCATCTAGTTGAACAGTTATATGTTAACAAAAATTAAACATGAAGTTTGATTCAAACATGATTGTCATGCTCTTTAGAAGGTTAAACTTGAACAAATTAAACATAAAATTAAACAAATACAGCATACACACTTCAACTATACAGCATACACACTGAAAGAAAGAAAGAGAAAAACAAAAAAAACAAAAATTAGACAGGGCCGGTTGACCAACCGGTCGACCCGTGCCTTTCACATATACCTCTTTGGCTACTGCCCTGCCTTGTTGTTCTGGTCCTGCCTTTCCTGATTCAGATGAAGTGCTGCAACCATAAGTTAGCAAAATAAGCTAAATCAATTAAATAAAATAAGTTAACAACAACACTCTTTAGCTCCAATGATAGGACCATAAATAAATCTGTTCTGTTGTACCAGGTAAGGCTATCAAGATTGGCCAACTTGATCCTTTGCCACAGTATTTAAAAAAACAAGTATGTTTCAACCGAAAGGTGCTCAAGGGAAAATCCATAAACTTTTCTTGGCAAGTTTATAAGATAAAGCAATGTAGTCCCTGATGTTTCAAAATATATTACTGTCCTACTAGAGAAATAGATTCTGTATAACAGATGTCTCTACATGATGTGCACCACTGGATCTACATGATGTGTATAAAGATATTACTGTCTCTACATGTCTTATTCTCTTTGTCTTTGACTATCATTATGTGCCCTTCCATAAAAATGAGGCTTATATTATAAACATTGCATAGTTTTTTTGTGAGTATTATGTGTAATAACAAAATACCTCTTTGGATGCTACTTGCCTTGTTGTTCTGGTCCTGCCTTTCCTGATTCAGATGTTTTCCTTGCTCAGTCTGTGGAATCACACTTATACTACACTGAATATGTAGAGTTTGGGATTAGATTTTGGTTAAGCCGAATTTGAAGATAGTGGATGGAGGAATACACTGAATGTGTTGTTAGAGGCAATCTGTGGACAGACAAGCAATGGTATTCAGTGAAGCACCAAAATTTTTTGATTGCAGGTTTGGCCATGTTTTTTGAGCTGATATAGAGGCTCCATTCTTGAGGTAGGTGGTGAGGATATTACTACTCAATAACCATATGCCGTATGAAAAATGAGGCATGGCAGATGGCATGCATTCAATGAATGGTAGGTGGTGTCTGTAAATTGAATGGTAGGTGTCATTGATAGGTGGTGTCTGTAAATTGAATGGTAGGTGTTGAGGAAATTACATATGCAATGTGTGCATAAATAATTGAAGATTAAAATGATTTGTAGGTGGAATGAATTTATCTACTGATTAAATGAATGGATTATTATGTATTTTTTAACTATGTATGTTGAATGCATTTTAAGTGACGTAATAAATGAATGGGAAGATCAATATCAGTAAATCAATGCGACATCAATAAATTTGAATAAATTTTGTGGTATTATTAAATTACTTGTTGTTTAGTAATTGAAGATCAATAAATTTGTATACAACAATGCAGTAATTTAAGAATTGACCTTGAATGAAGAATACATAAATGAGACATTATTAATAAACTATGATTATGCAGATCAACATCAGTAAAAGAAGACATTATGATTATGCAAGTCAACATCAATAATTGCACACATTATGATTATGTACATTTCCATCAGAATTTATTAATAATACTTAGTTCATACACTGCACAATTCTGAATATTAAAGATTGAATATGATAACAGGACATCATCAGATAACTTCTGAAGTACTTAGTTCATATAGTGCATCATAATAAATATTACAAACAAGAGAACCTTCCATTCCAATACTATAAACCAAAATTACATGTATTGATGTGGTTAATTTAGTGTTCACCACGAAGATACCACATATGTTCTACTAAATCATTACGGAGGGCATGATACGCATCCTTATCTCTAATACCTAAATGACGAGACAGAAATGATTGGAAGTCATTGGTAGGAGTAGAGAAAAGTTGCACTGGTGTGTTGGTTGATGCAATATCATAATTGAAATCAAGGTGCTCCTCCCTCTCATCTTCGACAATCATATTATGTAATATGATGCAACTCTTTATTATGTTGGCAAGCATTTTCGAATCCCAATAACGTACAGCACCACGTATAATTGCGAATCGAGATTGAAGGACTCCGAATGCCCGCTCTACATCTTTCCTAGCAGACTCTTGCATCATTGCAAAATGTTGTCTCTTTGCTCCTTGGGGAGTAGAAATTGTTTGAACCAATGTTGCCCATTGAGGGTATATACCAACGGCAAGGTAATAACCCATATCGTAATTATGTCCATTAATTGTGTAATGGATAGGGGGAGCTTTACCTTGCGCAAGATCAGAAAATAAAGGCGATCGGTCCAACACATTCAAGTCATTGTGTGAGCCAGGCATTCCAAAAAATGCATGCCAAATCCATAAGTCATAAGATGCCACTGCTTCAAGAATAATGGTTGGCTTTTTTTTGATGACCTACGTATTGACCTTGCCAAGCCTTTGGACAATTTTTCCACTCCCAATGCATGCAATCTAAACTTCCCAACATACCAGGAAACCCCCGAACTTCCCCAATAGCAAGTAATCTAGCAATGTCAGTTGGCGTCAGGGATCTCAGATATTCTTCTCCAAATATTTCAATCACTGAATTACAAAATTGTTGCAAACTTTAAATTGCAGTGCTTTCCCCAATACGAATGTAATCATCAACTGCATCTGCTGCGCGACACCATATGATAATATTCTCATCGCTGCAATCATTTTTTGTAGGGGAGATAATCCAAGTACATAAGCTGCATCTTGTTTTTGAACAAAATATGAATTGTGTGTTTGGATTGCATTCAAAATGCGTAGATACAAAGGACGATGCATTCGAAAACGTCTCCGAAATATTGTAGGTGAATACACTGGATTTACAGCAAAATAATCTGCAAACAATCTGTCATGACCCTGCCTTCTATCTCTGTATATATATCTATGACCTACAACAGAACCACCTATCTTCTTTGACCTATCACTTGACTTAAGAATCTAAAGCATACTAGTATTATTCTGCTCATAAGCTCCTACAAGTGTGACGATATGTTCATCATCAGAGGAAGAGGAAGAAGAGGAGGATGAAAATGAAGTAAATATCATGGATTTCAAGGTATTCATGGTGCTCTGTTTTGTTTAAGGTATGATCGTATTTGTCTGGCATATGGATAATAGATTTATATGAGAGCATAATCCATATAGCAGACATATATGTAATGGAGGGAAAAAGAAATAGGGACAACAATTGGGAACAGAAATGGAGGGAAACAAAGAAAGAAAAAAAAAATTAATAGGCTGACCGGTCGACCGGTCGGTCGACCAACCGGTCACCCCCTTCCCCGGTTCAGAAAGCAGGGTTCAAAACGTTCAAAAGGGTAAAACAAGAATAATAGCATTTTACACATACAGGTCGACCCACCAGTCGACCCACCGGTTGACCAACCGGTCGCCCCACGACATTTGATGCAAATTTGATGCACCGTTGGAGTGGGTGATATCAGATTTGGTAAAATGAATCATTTTTTACTCAAATTTGATGAAAAAAGAAGTAAACCGTTGGAGATGCTCTTACACAAAATAATCATTTTATCAAATTAGGGCAAAAATTCCCCTTTTTCCAATATTGACCTAAACACCCAAAATCAACTATTTTGGCACACCGAGATCTTATATTCAAACCCCATACTCATTTATCTCATATTCATCAAAAACCCATCTTTTAATTTCACACCCAAATCTTAGATTTGTCCAAACCACAACCAAATCTCACCATCTATACACAATAGCAAATAACTAAGCTAAAATCCATATTAGAGTGTAGAAAATCCATACCTGAAGTTTGATAAGGAAACAAGCAAAGATCCAAATTTTTGATTTTGTCAGATTTTGATCTCCACCAATTCAAAATGTTGCTCTCACCAAGCTCTTCACTTTGGCCTCAAGAACTAGGGTCTAAAACCGACTGCTTCGATTAAATTCCACTCTCTACATTCTTTGGTGGATTCTCTACAAATTTACCAAAACGACTGGAATTGTTGTTTTTCACAGTTTTGGCATTCCCAAATGCTTCCAAGATTGGGTTTGACTCCAAAACTTGTTGTTCAACTGTTTGTGGAGGGGTAGCTTCATTGGGGAGTCTCCAAGGGTGAGAGAGAGACCTGCATGTGTATGTTTTGCATGTCTCTTTTTATTTTTTTATTCTTCAAACTTTAGAACCTGAGAGAGAGACCAAGAGAGACGACTTGTGTCTTCAACAAACTTCGTAATCACCTTCACCGATCACATTTTCTACAGCAAATCTACGTGTCGCCTTCTTCAGCTTGTTCAAGCTGTACCACCGGTACCACCGTAGACTAGCGGTACCAAGCCTGAACTGTTCTTCATGCGTGTTCCTCACCGTTTCGAGATTCGATTCCAACAACGCAGACACAGACAAATCAGAAGAACGACTGCTGCAATTTGGAACGTACATCATATTGCGATCACGAGGTAGAGTTTTAGTTTGAGAAATGGCATTCTGGCGGTGAGAGTGTGGGTGAGAGAACTATCGGAGCTTTGGTTTTCACTGGAGGTAGCCATTGTTTCTGATGACGGGAGAGAGTGATTGCTTGAGGTAGGTGATCCGGACAGGTCACTATGAAAGCTCCATTGTGGCTGTTGTTATTGTTGTTGAGAGAGAGAGAGAGTGTGGTGTTGATGAGGACTGATTTCACATAGCCATCACCAAACCCAGCCACACAGCCTTGACTCCCCCTAGAGAGAGAAGATAGTGCAGCCCATGCGAGGTAGAAAGAACCAGATAGCCCGAGAGAAGATGCTACCCGTAGCTGTCTTCCTCTAACGACTGATAAGAAATTTTTAGATCCAATCCACAAAAAAAATGAGAGAGAGATAGATATCTTAAACAAAACCCTTCACACTCACTCTTGTCCCAGCTTTTTCTCTTTAATCATTTTCTTCCACCAAAAGTGAGCAACCCTCAAATAATTTTCCACCACCACATTTTTTTTATAATTTTATTTGGGTCTTTACAACCTACCCTCCTTAAAGAAATTTCGTCCTCGAACTTAAAGTCAAGTAATGTAATACATTTTACAGTCACCCACAAACTCCCTCAGGTACTTACCAATGCATCTACACAAATTCTTCGACTACTACATGAGTCTCAATGAGTCACATCGGTAACGAACCAAACCATTACTTTTTGCACAACAATTGATTATAAAAACCTTATTAGTATAAACCATTAAGTGATTCTTCTATCCACATCAATAACCCACAGCAACAAAATAGGATCTAATCCCTTAAGTATAACAAAACAACTCCCCAAAATACCATGACGCCATACTTTATTAGCGATAACCCAACTTCAACGAACTATCTCCATCGCCTGATGCACAATGCATCTCAAGTCCAAAATAACTATCACTACTCCGAGACCTTAACAAAACGAAATAATAACTCTTCAAAAGCACTAACCACCAACTCTTATAAAACATAATGCAATCATGCCAAACACACTACTTGAAAATTCTCAGCCACAACTTTAATTGCCCAACCAAGCAATTTTTGTATTATTTTTACCTATCCACTCTATTTCTTTCACTCGACAAACCGAATAACAGTTTACGCAAACTTGTCTACATCCACCCACACAATTTCACTCCAACATAGAATTTACCCAAACGCTCACACAATGCACTTCGAGTCCACATAGAATTCATCAAGACTAGATACACATTCTAACAATACTAAGGTATTCCCAACACGATTCTCATTCTTTAAAACCCAAGCCATGACACTAACTCCAAAGTCACAACACGCTTCTACATCACACTAATATTATGATAACCCACGAGATCAAACCCAAATTGAACAACTCTTACTATACCAACTCACTTATCAACAAGTATTATTACCGCTATTGAGGCCAATTAACGAAATATTCTATCTCTCACCCTAGAAGTATCCCGAACCAATCACAATGAGACACTGATAAAGATTGACACTGAAACAACTCTAAAATTCCCGAATCGTTAATAAATTGATTAGCCTCAAATTCCAATAAAATCTCTCTAAAGGAAATTCAATGTACATCCCTTGTCGAAAGAAACAATTCTACACTTCTGATTCAGAATTATAATTAAAATAATCTTTTCAGTACTTTAATCCAATCACTACGAAATCTACTTCACACCTGAAAAATAAACAATTTAACTCGAGAAGTAATCCACTACAGCTTACTAAGGTACAAAGAAAATAAAATTGAATCCTCATAACTGCTCATGTCACAAATAACAACACTAACTACCATATTAAACCCACCACGAAAAGCCTACATAACTCAAGACAAAAGGTTACACCAATAAATACTAGTTTTAGTTACTTTGAAATCTTCTATGAAGTCTCTAGCCAATTCACTTCTACCCAAATTCTAAAAGATACTACCACAAGTTATAAAGCCACTCATTCACTCTAAGAAATTTTGTATGTCAACAATAGTCATCTCATAACAATTTCCAAGACTAACAAAATAACGAAAGTACTTCATACCAATTTATTCCCTGACAAGGGGTCTACCGAATAACTTCTTCTACGGTAATATCACCACAAAACACGATGAAACAAAATTAAAATAAGAAATCATCCTCTATTAGGAAAAACTAAATATATTTTAATTAAGAAAACACTTACCACTTAAAGTCAAATACACCTAAATTAAACCCAATAATAATATTAGATCAACATACCAATAGCACAAATCCTCACCACACTTATAGTAAAACGAAAGATCAATATAAGGGGTACGCAACTCTTACACCGAGGATACAAAATAATCTTATAGCTAAAGGACAAGGGATACATAATAACCTCCATTTCAATTGCATGAAAATCACCGTCACTACACACGCCAAACTTAACCCAAAATGCTCACGTATACTTCTCATATTCACAATTTCTAATCCATAAGTAAGCGTAAATATAAAAATTAACATCAATCACTCGCAATGGATCAAACACCAATTTTCATGAAAATACTCAAATCATAGTCACATCAACCATCTTAAGGCACGTAATCATAATCTCCATAGAATCACAACATCCTCACATGATTAGTTTAAAAAAAAAAAAAAAAATTTTAAAGACATTGGTTTGCTAACACAACTCCCGAGACATCAATTACACCATATCCCTAAACACTTATTGCACTTGGGTACAATCAACAACTAACTCTGAGACAATGGACTAACTCTAAGACAATGGACTTCACCAATCTCGAAGGCACTCAAAACTCGCCTACATGTTCTAAAATATCGACTCACGAGTCAATGTTGTTACTACTAATAATCCCATCAAATGGCATAACCCAAATCAAATTTAATCTCATTCCAATCTATCTCAAAATTATTCATCTCATTTGCCCCCTTAGGATTTGCAACAAAATTATGAATAAAACAAACTCTCTAAGAAACACATTTCTTACTACACGCTATAATTTCTATCATGCTAAGACCACGTTTATTCCCAAACGCATACAAAATAATTGGCCTAGGGCCCATCACAGACCTCACAAGTAGTCCATCAAGCAAGTGAAACAATCCAACTATAACTAACTTTGTCTATCCCAAGAAAATTTAGAACTAGTTTTACGTGTTCTAATGTCAACAATCCAAAGCATATTATCTTAGATTACTTTAATCATCATTAAAGTCACAACCAAACCATACTATTACAATAAGGTTAATCTCTAACTCATTCTACTTCTAAGATTTTTCATCTAGTCCACTTCCACAAGCTTGATATAAAATTGAAAAATAATTAACTTCTCGTAACAACAAACTAGTCGCTACATAACACAAACTCTACTATTTTAATGTCACATTTACACCCATGATCATACAAATTGGTTAACCTACGCTTCAATACTAATTCCACAACATCTTGACCAATCATCCCGGCCATATTACTCTAGCTTACACCTTCTTCCTGAGAAAAAGGTATCCTCCTACATGAGAACATCCTGGGCACCCCAAGTGCCTCTATTATGGCCTCTGCCGCTTTATGACATCTTATATAAGAGACATAATTTAGCTCAGAAGTAAGTACTCCACACTAGTTTTAACACGTTGCATACGGATTAAACATAAACCTACACATGTATCTACATCATATAGGCAAACCATATAAGCACATAGTCACATAAGCATATACATATTTTCTTCCTAGATAATGATTGTCCCATGACATTGCTAGAGTTCCAATCAGAAATAGCAATGATCAAGTGCTCTTCTAAATGGACTTCCAGGAACTCACAGACCCAATCAACATCTCAGAAATCAAACTCCATACCCATATAATCACATAAGCACGTTATCATATAACACCTCATCATACAAATATCTCTATCAAGCGAGATAAACCCACTGTGGTACTAACCACTCTCCACGTACCCAAAGTATTCAAACCTGGTACGCTCTGATACCAAGTTGTCACGCCCCCAAAATAATACAATAAAGATAACTCATATGCGGAATAAATATGAGAAACAACATACTTTCATATATCAAAGTTCACTATTTAACAACCAGTTAAATGCCATGTAGGCTTACATGTTTCCAAGTCATTGTTTGGTTACACAAATTGAGTCTCGCTCATTACATCTTAAGCCCTTGGCTTTACAAATAACAAACATACACACATAAGGCATAATTAAGAAGCTCTTACTTCTCAAAACTCCATCCATGCTATTGCCTTGAAGGAAGCATCTCACCTGTACCTGAAAATGGTATTCCCATATAGGGTGAGCCAACAGCCCAGTAAAAATGATCTAACACAATTTATGAGGTTTAGCAAAGATATAAATACCACGTACATAAACAATACCGATCCTGAAACATCCACAAGACCTGCATCTCCATATGCCACAAAGGCCAACTTTATTCCATTTTCCTTTAATTTCATTTCCAGTTCATATATGCTACTCAATTCATGAGTTAAATTCGTTATCTTTCAACAATCAAAATGAGACTACAACTCAATGATTTTCCAATTATGCAAAACTTACATAAACACTTCAAACCTGCCATTTTATGGATATTTCGTCCGAAGGAATCGGCACCCATTTATATATAAAATTTCGGGTCTTTCACCCAAGACACTCTGGCCAACTTGCTTTAAATGGAGTCCATCCTCTTTCTCCTCCCAAAGAAATATACATATGCAATGTATTTATAAACATAATCATATATGGAGTACATCCCCTATCTCCTCCCAATAAACATACATATACAATGTATTTATAGCACGGTCATATTCAATGACAACCAATCAATAGATTAGCATTAAATCGCCTAATCCTCATACAATTTCTACAACAATCATGAGTGTTAGGTTTTTATTCTTGGCAACCCCGTTTGACAAAACTCCTTTCAGATGTATTTTTTTTCGCACTTTTATTTCAGTGAGGCTATGAGTTTATTAGATGCAAATCCAAACCCGAATCAAGCCATGCAGAGAAGTTTGTGATGTTAATGCTTTCAAGATTGCCACTTCGCTGATTATTACGGGGGTCGAGCTGTCTGCCATTGGTCGCTCGAGCCAAGAAGTTCTCGCTCGAGCGAAGGTTTGCTCACTCGATCCAAGGATTTCTCGCTCGAGCCAAGGATTGCGTCCATACAAAAACCTGAAGAAGTGTATTCCTCGCTCGAGCCAAGGATCCGTCGCTCGAGCCAGGGCACTAGTAGAAATCATGAAAATTACTCTCCTCGCTCGAGCCAGGAAAGCTTCGCTCGAGCGAGCCTCAGAATCCGAATTTCTCAAGGAGTTTGTTTTCTTCCCAATCTTGGATTACTTTTGGTTCTCTATAAATACTTGGTTTTCTCCCAAAACTAAGTAATTGATTGAAGTCCTCCAGATCTTCTTTTTGGTTCTTAAAGGTTTATATCTGGGGATATTTTGATTTTTTTCTTTGATGTTTTATTGAGTATTCAACTCATGGTTTAAAGAGCATCAAAGATTTGTTTGTTATACACAAAAGAGAGAGTTGCTCTTCAGTTGTGAATTCTGAAGAATTCGAGCCTGAAGCTTTGGTGAAATCCGAAGTGGCTCATCAGAAAGACAATTCCGTGCTGAAGATAGGGTTGGAAGAGGCACATAGAGGTTGGTTCAATTAGGCGTTGTGAATTCGCTAGATAATTGAGAGTATACCTGTGTAATTCCTTTAAATCTTCTTAGTGGATTGTTCTTGTGGCAGTTGCCCGTGATTTTTTGATCACAATTGGAAGGTGTCCAATTGTGGTTTTTCCACGTAAAATCTTTGTGTTTCTTTCTCTTGATTGTTTGATTGGGATTGTTATTTTTTGCTTAAAATTGGTACATAATCACAAATCAACATCTAGGAGGTTAGATTTTTCAATGAGTATCCTCCACCGATAACCCAATACATTTATCTCTAGACATATATTAAATCTCAAGATAAATAATTATTTAAAACTTCCAAAGGTGTGAGATAATACATATCCAATTTCACCACCTATATAAATAACCATCCAATTTAACATATTCAATGTTAATTCCAATTACTTATACAAAATAATCATTTTATCAAATTAGGGAAAAAATCTCCCTTTTTCCAATATTGACCCAAACACCCAAAATCAACTATTTTGGCAATCCGAGATCTTAGATTCAAACCCCATACTCATTTACCTCATATTCATCAAAAACCCCTCTTTTCATTTCACACGCAAATCTTAGATTTGTCCAAACCACAACCAAATCTCACAATCTATACACAATAGCAAATAACTAAGCTAAAAGCCATATTAGAGTGTAGAAAATCCATACCTCAAGTTTGATGAGGAAACAAGCAAAAATCCAAAATTTTGATTTTGTCAAATTTTGATCTCCACCGATCAAAATGTTGCTCTCACCAAGCTCTTCACTTTGGCCTCAAGAACTAGGGTCTAAAACCGACTGCTTCGATTAAATTCCGCTCTCTACATTCTTTGGTGGATTCTCTACAAATTTACCAAAACGACTGGAATTGTTGTTTTTCACAGTTTTGGCATTCCCAAATGCTTCCAAGATTGGGTTTGACTCCAAAACTTGCTGTTCAACTGTTTGTGGAGGGGTAGCTTCGTTGGGGAGTCTCTAAGGGTGAGAGAGAGACCTGCATGTGTATGTTTTGCATGTCTCTTTTTATTTTTTTATTCTTCAAACTTCAGAACCTGAGAGAGACCAAGAGAGACCACTTGTGTCTTCAACAAACTCCATAATCACCTTCACCGATCACATTTTCTACGGCAAATCTACGTGTCGCCTTCTCCAACTCGTTCAAGCTGTACCACCGGTACCATTGCAGACTAGCGGTACAAAGCCTGAACTGTTCTTCATGCACATTCCTCAATGTTTCGAGATTCGATTCCAACAACGCAGACACAGACAAATTAGAAGAAAGGCTGCTGCAATTAGGAACGTACATCATATTGCGATCATGAGGTAGAGTTTTAGTCCAAGAAATGGCAGTCTAGCAGTGAGAGTGTTGGTGAGAGAACTGTCGAAGCTTTGGTTTTCACCGGAGGTAGCCATTGTTTCCTGTGATGGGAGAGAGTGATTGCTTGAGATAGGTGATTCGGACAGGTCACTATGAAAGCTCCATTGTGGCTGTTTTGTTGTTGTTGAGAGAGAGTGTGTGGTGTTGATGAGGACTGATTTCACATAGCCATCACCAAACCCAGCCACACAACCTTGACTCCCCCTAGAGAGAGAAGATAGTGCAGCCCATGCAAGATAGAAAGAACCAGATAGCCCGAGAGAAGATGCTGCCCATAGCTGTCTTCCTCCAACGACTGATAAGAAATTTTTAGATCCAATCCAAAAAAAAATGAGAGAGAGAGATATATCTTAAACAAAACCCTTCACACTCACTCTTGTTTCAGCCTTTTCTCTTTAATCATTTTCTTCCACCGAAAGTGAGCAACCCTCAAATAATTTTCCACCACCACATTTTTTTTATATTTTTATTTGGGTCTTTACAATGAAAGTGATCGGCAAGTTATTGCCGTGGTGGATGCGTGGAAATATTCTGATTTTCTTTGTAGAAATTGCATCCTCAATGGCTTAGACAACATGTTATATAATGTTTACAGCCCTCTGAAAATAGCTAAAGAATTGTGAAATTTTTTGGAGAAAAAATACAAGACAGAGGATGCCGGAACAAAAAATTTGTTGTTGGTAAATTTTTGGACTTTGTTATGATAGACTCCCAAACAGTAATTTCTCAAATTCAAAGTTTTTAATTAATTTTGCATGATATTCATGCTGAGGGTATGTCTCTTAGTGAGTCTTTCCAAGTCGCTGCTTTAGTGGAAAAATTACCACCGGCTTGGAAAGATTTCAAAAATTATTTAAAACATAAACGCAAAGAGATGATCATGGATGAACTTATTGTAAGACTAAGAATTGAGGAAGACAACTGTAAGGCTGAAAAAAGGAATGGTAAAAATCTCATTAAGTCCAAGGCTAATGTAGTGGAACAAGTGCCCAAACCACATAACAAGAAGAGGAAGTTTGCTGGAGATGGTCCTAAACAAGACGACAACAATAGCAATAAAAAGTTCAAATGAAAATGCTATAACTGTGGCAAGACCGGACATCTTGCCTCTGATTGCAGCCGCCCTAAGAATGATCGCGGAAGTACAAGCAAAAAGACCACCAATCAGGCCAATGTGACAAAAGTCGATTACATTTCTGACAGGATAAGTGACATCAATCTCTCTGTTGTGGTGTCTTAGGCTAATTTGGTTGGAAATCCGAAAAAGTAATGGGTCGACACTGGGGCAATTCAACACATTTGCGTAAACAAAAAGATGTTCACTACTTATAATGAGGCTGCAAATAGTGAGCAGCTATTCATGGGAAATTCATCTACTTCTGTTATGGCTACACAAGGGAAAGTAATCTTAAAGATGACATTGGGGAAGGAACTGGCCCTCAACAACGTGCTGCATGTACCAGACATCTGAAAGAATTTAGTTTCTGGTTTTTTGTTAAGTAAAATGGTTTTAGGCTTGTATTTGAGTATGATAAATTTGTATTAACAAAGAGTGGTATGTACGTGGATAAGGGATACATGAGTGATGGTCTCTTCAAGTTAAATGTAATGACTATTGTACCAAAATCTATTGTGAATAAGAATAACACATCTCTTACTTATATTCTTGAGTCAAATTTATGGCATGGTAGATTAGAACAAGTGAATTTTGATGCTTTGCGTAGACTAATTGGTTTGGATTATATACCAAAGTTTGAAATTGATCCTAATTACAAATGTGAAATATGTGTAGAAGCAAAACTAACTAAGGCTCCATTTAAATCGATTGAAAGAAAAACTGAACCTCTAGAATTAATTCATACTGATGTGTGTGATCTTAAATTTGTTGAAACTAGAGGAGGCAAAAAATATTTCATAACATTTATCAATGATTGTATAAGATATTATTATATATATTTACTTAGAAGTAAAGATGAAGCCTTGGAAATGTTTAAACTCTACAAAATTGAAGTTGAAAATCAACTTGGTAAAACCATTAAAATGGTTATAAATGATAGGGGTGGTGAATATGATGCACCTTTAAAAGAATTTTGTGCACAACATGACATTATTCATCAAACTACAACACCCTATTCTCCACAACAAAATGGAATTGCTGAAAGAAATAATAGAACCATTAAAGAAATAATGAATGCCATGTTAAAGTTCAGGCTTACCGCAGAACTTGTGAGGGGAAGCAATATTGTCTGCTAATTATGTTCTTAACAGAAAACCCTACACGAAAACGAATAGCACTCATTATGAATTGTAGAAGGTCAACCACCTTTCTACAAGAAAACAATGGATTGTGTGTTTATTGGTTATGCACATAATAGTAGTGCATATCAGTTTATGACTTATAAATCAGAAATACTTGATATACATGTGAGCACTATTATAGAGTCAAGGAATATTGTTTTCTTTAAACATGTTTTTCCTTACAAGAAAAGACAGGAATTAAGTTTACAGAAAAATACTTATGATTGCACACAAAATCAAGAGACTAATGACAATCAAATGCAAGAGGCTAATGGTTTCGACCAACAGGATTTAACTGATGATGAACCAAGACGAAGTAAGAGAGGTAGAATATCAAATCCTTTGGTCCATATTTTTTGACATACTTGTGAGAAAATGAGCCTCAGAGCTTTAAGGAAACAATGTCAGGTCCTGAAGCACCTTCGTGGAAAAAGACTGTTAATAATGAAATTGAATTCACTATGCAAAATCATACTTGGGAATTTGTGGATCTTCCACCTAGTTCTAAACTTCTTAGGTATAAATGGATATTCAAGAGAAAAATGAAAGCAGATGGTTCAATAGACAAGTATAAAGCAAGACTTGTGGTAAAATGTTACAGACAAAAGGAAGGTCTAGACTATTTTTGACTCATAATTCCTGTGACAAGAATAACATCCATCCTCATACTTATTGCTATAGCAGCATTGTATAATTTAGAGATACATTAAATGGATGTTAAGATTACTTTCTTCAACAGTGATCTAAATGAAGAGATTTATATGGAGCAACCCGTAGGGGTTGTAGTGCCAGGGCAAAAAAAGAAAGTTTGTCGGCTTATAAAATCTCTTTATGGATTAAAACAAGCTCCTAAGCAATGGCATGAGAAATTTTATCATGCTATGCTATGCTTACTAATGGGTTTAAGATAAACGAATGTGACAAATGCGTCTATGTTAAAAACACTGACCAAAGATATGTCATAGTTTGTCTTTATGTGGATAACATGCTTATCATTGGAAGTAGTTAATACATGATCAAATCAACCAAGCAAATGCTGAACAAAAGAGTTGATATGAAAGATATGGGGGTCATAGATGTTATATTAGGAATGAAAATTACTAAACATCTGATGGATATGCATTATCTCAATCTCATTATATTGAGAAAATTCTTGATAAATATATCAAGGATGATATGAATGTAGCAAAAACACCTGTAGACATCAGTTTTTATTTATCAAAAAATAAAGGTGATGCGGTGTCTTAGTTAAAATACTCCCAAATCATTGGAAGTCTAATGTACCTAATGAATTGCATGCATCTTGATATAGCTTATGCTGTTAGTAAGTTGAGTAAGTATACTAGTAACTCCGAAGAAGACCATATTAAAGCGATCATTCGGGTTCTTAGATATCTAAGATTTACCCGTGATTATGGCTTAAACTTTACTCGATATCCAACAATTCTCAAAGGCTATTGTGATGCAAATTAGACATCGGATACTAAAGATTCAAAATCCACTAGTGGATATGTCTTTACTCTAGGAGGCACTACTGTTTCTTAGAAATCCACGAAACAAACATGTATCGCACTATCCATAATTGAATCTGAGTTCATCGGTTTAGACAAACCAGGAGAAGAAGCAGAATGGTTTCACCACTTCTTAGAAGACATTCCAATATGGCCAAAACTTGTGCCAGCTATTTGCATTCATTGTGATAGTCAATCTACAATATGCAAGGCACAAAGTCATATGTATAATGGTAAGTCACGACATATTCGTCGTCGACATAATACCGTAAGACAATTGCTATCAAGTGAAATAATCTCAATAGATTATATAAAATCTAAAAAGAATATTGCGGATCCGTTAACGAAAGGTTTGTCAAAACAGCAAGTGTATAGTTCATCAAATGGGATGGGGTTAAAGCCTATTACATAAGAATCATCATAATGGTAACCCTACTCAAATGACTGGTGATCCTAAGAACTAAATTCAAAGGGACAACTAAGTTATGTGTGGCTCGCTAGAAATCACCAAGGGATTAAAATTGCATACCCATTCCTATGGTGAAAGTAATATCTACAACATGTGTTGTATGCAGGGGTTTAAGGATAAGCTTTACTTTTAATGATTACTTATATCTTGATTTAGGGATAAAAATCAAGACGAGCATAAGAGATACTCACAATAAGAATCACTTATATGAGTGTTAAACTAGGGTCGGTTCTATGAGAATGAAGAGGCTAAATTCTCTAGAAACACTCACGAACAACTAGGAGCGGTCAAGGCCAAAATGAACACAATTGTGAGAATCACGATGTGTCAGAAGATATTTTGTGTGAAATATATTGTCTTGGCTTACACTAACGGTTGAACAATTGAAGGCATCGCGTTCATTGGTTAGCCAGTAAGTCCGATAGGTTATCACTAGAGAAGATTCAAAGTAAAAAACTACCTATCCTGATGCAAGATATTTCGATTTATACTCTTTTGACAAATTCTGCATATTGTTACATTTCCGTTGTCATCAAATTCCATTCATGTGAGGGATGTAAGAATATCCATAAAGTGGCCCATATGCCACATGTTTGTTTTATTTATTTATGTATATATTTATTATATCTATTTAATTAGTTTAATGGTTAATGGGTAACTAATGTCTGTTCACTATCCCATATGGTGATTTTATGGGACCTTACAACTTCCCTGATGGTGGGAAGTTATAAGGACTTACACTTGGATATGTGTCCAAGCCTATCTATATATATGCCTGTGATAACCATCAAACACAGACGTTGTTTTGTGAATAGAATAGGCTTGAAACTCTGTTCCTTCCACTTTTCTCATATGGTTTTGTAAAAGTGTTCAGTGAGTGGGTTTTGTTTATACATTCAAGATTTGATCATTCAAGGATAAAGATTCAAAGGCTTGAACATCATGGCAGGAGATATTCTTCTTTCTGAATTAAAATTATTTTAATTCTCACAATTGGTATCAGAGCCTCCTTCTGTTTGTTGTTCAGCATTACTGTAATTTATGGAGGCCAAATCTTGTTAGATCATATTTTATTTTGTTTTCGTTTATGCTATCCATATAATATAATGGCCTGATCACTAGCACACTACTGTGGCATAAGGAATCAGAGAACCAAAATTATTTTCAATTATTATTCTCAGTTTTGAGAATTCATGAAACTTGTTTATTTTAATTCTACTGTTCGAAATTGATTCTACAAGTGTGTAATGGTTTGGGGCATTTAGATTGGTTAATATCTATATGGGTATAAAGCATATATTGCTGCGTAATTAAAAAAAAAAAAAAAGGAGGAAGGAAGGATTGAATCACCAAATTGTTTTTGGTTTTTTATTTATCATCTTTAATAATAGATTTCCAGTGGGATTAGCTTTATTAAAATCTAAATTTTATTCTTTAAAAATCTATTTTTCTTTCCATTGATTTAGTGAATTTATATGTATAATAAACGTGGAAAGTAGTAGATGATCAACTTATATTGGGTTTTACTTGTGGAGATCACATTGATTTATAATTGCTTCCTTTATTTTTGGACTTTTGTGATTATAGCTTTACTGTTGATCAAATACTATGCATTCTGATAACTTTGTATGCATTAGACAATTAGTCTTGTATATGTGGTTATGAGTAGATCAATATTTAGCCTTAACCTTTGAAACCTACGCCAGTTTAATTTACTGATAAATATTATAGTAGGAATGAAATGTTATTAAAGATATTTTATTGTAGTTGCATGTGAAAATAATGAGCAAATTTAATTGAATTTCATACAGTGAATTATAA
Source organism: Camellia japonica (assembly GCA_030407325.1). NCBI lineage: Eukaryota > Viridiplantae > Streptophyta > Magnoliopsida > Ericales > Theaceae > Camellia > Camellia japonica. The sequence continues at coordinate 28,449,345 of JAPPVO010000014.1, forward strand.
CATATTCTTTTGTAATTTTTATAATTTTTGAGATTCATTGGCATGTTATCTAAAATAATGTAATATTATATTACATGCATTGAGGTAATTATTTATGCATTGAAAATTCATGTGAAATAAGAGCATGTATACACTATGTGTTGGGCTTATGGAATTTATTTTGGTTCAATTTTTAAAGCAAAATCTAGTATAAGGTTGTATTACATGTGTTTGGTCTTGGGATTTTTCATGTGATATTACTCTGATTGTATGTATTATACATTATGTGCATTAAAAGATTATGTATTTGTTGTGACTATAAGGATTTGCTCACATTAATAAATTATGCCATATTTAAAAATTTTATTCTGTTTTAAGAGTAGCCACAGCATCTTTAGACATAAAGATGTGATCCTCAGTATTTTGATCACATAAAGTTAAAAATTAATTTGGCATTTTTACATTGCAATTATGTTTTATAAATAATTTATTGGTCCCACAGGAAAGTAATTATTTATGAAATTTAATTGGAATAAGATAATAGATTGGGTATTAAAGGGATTGAACACTCTAAACCCACAGGTATGAGTTTTCTTTTCCTTAAATATTTCGGAACCCATTAATCTTATTATAAAGTAATAGCAAATCGAATACAGTTTAGTGACCTCTACCCACAGGAAGGTTTAGATTTGTTACTGAATTTGACATTGGTTGATTCGGACTATAATTATTGTTTCAAAGTATTAATAATGTTCTTGGTAATTGCAGTGATTTCTACCTCTGTACTGTCTAATGAGTCTTCTCGTATTTCATTCTTGAACGGTGATAATTTTTCGGACTGGAAGGACAAAATCCTTCTAACATTAGGGTGCATAGACCTCGATCTAGCATTCCGTGTGGATGAACCTCCTGAACCTACGGTCGAGAGTTCCGCTACAGAAAAGAGTTCTTATGATAAGTGGGAGCGATCTAATCGCTTAAGCCTAATGCTCATAAAGTCACATATTAACCAGAGCATTAGGGGCTCAATCTCACCATCTAATAAGGTCGAGAACTACATGAGGGCTATTGAAGAGCAATTTGTTAGTTCTGACAAAGCATTGGCAAGCACCCTAATGAACAAACTATCAGGAATGAAGCATAACAATTCTAGGAGTGTGCGTGAGCACATTATGGAAATGAGGGACATTGCAGCTCGTCTTAAGTCCTTAGAGATTGAGATTTCTGAGTCATTCCTTGTCAATTTCATACTCAATTCTCTTCCTATGAAATATGGAGCATTCCAAATTTCTTACAACACACAGAAGGAAAAATGGTCTATCAATGAACTTTTGACCATGTGTGTTCAAGAGGAGGAGAGATTGAAGCATGGAAAAGTGGAAAGTGCTCATTTAGCAACACAAAAAGGAGAGCAATGGAAAAAGGACAAATGTTATCAGAAATTGAAGAAGCTTGGTAAAGTGCCATTTAAAAATCATGGCAATAAGGATGTATGCTTCTTCTGCAAGAAAAAGGGTCACATGAAGAAAGACTGCCCCAAGTATATGAAATGGCTTGAGAAGAAAGGTAATCTCATATCTCTTGTGTGTTATGAATTTAATTTTGTTAATACTCATCTATATGATTGGTGGATTGATTCGGGTTCTACAATTCATATTGCTAATACCATGCAGGGCTTTCTCAGCCTAAGGAAACCGACGGGAAGTGAACAAGGCATCTATTCGGGCAATGGGATGCGTTCGCACGTCGAAGCTGTTGGAACTTTCAGACTTGTTTTAAAGAATGGCTTTGTTCTAGATCTTGAAAACACTTTTTACATTCCATCTTTTTCTAAAAATTTAATTTATGTTCCTAAACTAGTACCGTTTGGATTTGAATTTCAATTTGTTGGTGCAAATTTTAGTTTGTTTAAAGACTTTGTTTCTGTAGGATTTGGTACTTTAATTAATGGTTTGTACAAATTAAATCTAGATCTCGTTTTTGAACAAAATCTTTTAACCTTGCATGGTGATATTGGCATTAAACATAATATTGTTGATGAGTCCTCCTCTATTCTTTGGCATAGGAGATTGGGACATATCTCCATTGAGAGAATAAAGAGGTTGGTTAATGATGAAGTCCTTCTGACTCTTGATTTTACCAACTTTGGTATTTGTGTGGATTGCATAAAGGGAAAGAAAACCAACAAGACCAGTAAAGGTGCCAAAAGGAGTGAGGAAATTCTTGGAATCATACACACTGATATTTATGAACCATTTACTCCACCTTGTCTGAATGGTTAGAGATATTTTATCTCATTTATTGATGACTTTACACAGTACATGTATCTCTACCTTTTGTTTGATAAGGCCGAGGCACTTGATGCTTTTAAAGTTTATAAAGCAGAGGTAGAAAAACAAACATAAAAGAAAATTAAAATTGTGAGGTCAGACAGGGGTGGAGAATATTATGGGAGGTACACAGAATTTGGACAATTACCAGGTCCATTTGCTAAGTTCCTTAAGGAAAAAGGCATTATTGCACAATATTCAATGCCTGACACACCACAACAAAATGGTGTTGCTGAAAAAAGGAACCGAACACTTATGGACATGGTAAAGAGCATGCTTAGTTATTCTAATGTGTCTATAAATTTGTGGAGTGAAGCTTTGAAAACCGCTGTGTATATCTTAAACAAGGTTCCATCCAAGGTTGTTCCCAAAACACCATTTGAGTTATGGCAAGGATGGAAGCCAAGTTTAAGACATTTACATGTTTAGGGTTGTCCAGTTGAAATGAGGGTGTATAACCCACATTTAAATAAATTAGACCCCAGAACAGTTAGTGGTTTTTTCATAGGCTATGTGGAAAACTCCAAGGGCTACAGATTTTATTGTCCTTCAAATTTACTTAGAATTGTTGAAGCCAGAAATGCTAAGTTTATTGAGGAAGTTGACCCTAGTGGGAGTTACCCTCGAAAGATAGAGTGGAAAGAATCACGGGATCCAGATACAACACCTGTGAATATAGGTGAATTGGTTGTCTTTTAGGATAATCAACCTGATATCCTTGAAAATCAACAAATCCAAGAACTTCCACCACAAAAGGGATAAGTCAACATAGAGCCTGTAGCTCAAGTCCCAATTGAGACTATAGAATTAAGAAGATCCTCACGAGCTAGAAAGTCAGCAATTTCTGGTGATTATTTTGGATACTTAATGGAGTCTGATTTTGACAACGGACCTCAAGATGATCCTATTTCATTTTCCAATGCCATGAATAGGGATGATTCTAAATTATGGTATGATGCCATGAAGGAAGAGTTAGAATCTATGGCTAAGAATCAAGTTTGGGAAATTGTCGAGTTACTTAAAGGAGTTAAAGCAGTTGGCTGTAAATGGGTCTATAAGACCAAGAAAGACTCAAATGGCAATGTCAAACGATATAAAGCCAGACTCGTAGCTAAAGGTTTCACTCAAAGAGAAGGCATCGATTATCATAATACATTTTCTCCAGTTTCAAAAAAAGATTTATTTAGAATTATCATGGCATTAGTGGCTCATTTTGATTTAGAGCTACATCAAATGGATGTGAAAACAACATTTCTGAATGGGGATCTTAAGAAAGAAGTATACATGAAGCAACCTGAAGGTTTTTGTTCTGATAAAGATAGTCACTTAGTTTGCAAGCTCAAGAAATCCATATATGGACTAAAACAAGCTTCCCGACAGTGGTATTTAAAGTTCCACAATGTTATTACTTCATATAGTTTTACGGAGAATGTTGTGGACAACTGTATATACCTTAAAGTTAGTGGGAGCAAATACATTTTCTAGTTCTATATGTGGATGACATTTTACTTGCATCTAATGATTTGGGATTGTTGCATGATACTAAACAATTTCTTTTCCAAAATTTTGAAATGAAAGATATGGGTGAAGCTTCTTATGTCATTCGCATAGAGATTCATAGAGATAGGTCCAAAAAGGCATTAGGACTGTCTCATAAAGCCTACATTGAAAGAGTTTTGGAGAAATTCAAGATGAGTGATTGCACTCCTAATGCAGCGCCCATTTTAAAGGGTGACAAATTCAGTTTAAGTCAATGTCCAAAGAATGATTTGGAAAAGGAACAAATGGTTAGCATTCCCTATGCGTCTGCCGTAGGCAGTTTAATGCATGCTCTGGTTTGTACACGACCTGACATTGCATTTGCAGTTGGAATGCTTGAAAGATACCAAAGCAATCCAGGAATAGAACATTGGAAGGCTGCAAAGAAAATCATGAGGCACTTACAGGGAACCAAGGACTACATGCTTACTTACAAGCATGTTGACTGTCTTAAGGTGGTTGGATATTCAGACTCGGATTTTGCGAGTTGTCAAGATTCCAGAAAATCCACTTTAGGATATGTCTATCTGCTAGCAGGCGTTGCTGTTTCATGGAAGAGCGCCAAAGAGACGATAATTGCATCGTCAATAATGGAAGCAGAGTTTATAGCATGCTTTGAAGCAACCTCACAGGCTATTTGGTTAAGGAATTTTATCACAGGACTTCGAATTGTGGATTCAATTTCTAGGCCATTAAAGGTTTATTGTGATAATTCAGCTGCTATTTTCTTCTCTAACAACAACAAAAGTGGCAGCCGAAGCAAGCATATTGACATAAAGTATCTTGTTGTTCGAGACCGTGTTAAGAAGCAAGAAGTCAGCATTGAGCATATTAGTACCGATATGATGGTTGCAGATCCCATAACCAAAGGTCTTTCTGTAAAGGTGTTTCAAAACACGTTGAGGGCATGGGACTGATTGGTTAGCTCAATAATTTTTTAGTTGTCATGACATTTTGATTATTATTAGTGAAAAGCATTATTTTGTGCACCTAAAGTATTTGTGATGCTATGCAGTCCATTGTGACTATTAATCCATAGGGATAATTGGACCCAGAATAACTTAATAGAAGTTATTCATAAAGCATGACACCACATAAAGTTGAGACGGTGATACAATGTAATACATGGAAGGAAATACTCTATTGATAGAGTATAACCACCATGATTCGTGTATTATAACTCTAAGGTTTGCGTATTTTTATTTAATGGCCATAATCAGTTTGTTAGTTATCCGACAGTTAACAACGTGTGTTATATATGCCAAGTGGGAGAATGTAAGAATATCCATAAAGTGGCTCATATGCCATATGTTTGTTTTATTTATTTATGTATATATTTATTATATATATTTAATTAGTTTAATGGTTAATGGGTAACTAATGTCTGTTCACTATCCCATATGGTGGTTTCATGGAACCTTACAACTTCCCTAATGGTGGGAAGTTATAAGGACTTACACTTGGATATGGGTCCAAGCCTATCTATATATATGCTTGTGATAGCCATCAAACACAAACGTTGTTTTGTGAATAGAATAGGCTTGAAACTCTGTTCCTTCCACTTTTCCCATATGGTTCTGTAAAAGTGTTCAGTGAGTGGGTTTTGTTTATACATTCAAGATTTGATCATTCAAGGATAAAGATTCAAAGGCTTGAACATCATGGCAGGAGGTATTCTTCTTTTTGAATTAAAATTATTTTAATTCTCATAGGGGATTGTAAGAAATGGTTTGGGAAAATGGTTTGGCAAAAATAGATTTTTCCTAAATTTTAGTCTAATTTTTAGGTAGTGTAGCGATTCCAGTTTTGCCACTTCGCTGAATATGTCGGCGATCAAGCTGCTCGGTCAACTCGAGGGGGTCCAGAGGGCAGCGCCGCTTGGCAGGTCCTAAGGCAACGCCCTAGCGGGGATCGAGCTGCCCGATCAGCTCGCGGGGGTCCAGGGGGCAACGCCCCTTGGCGGGTCCTAGGGCAGCGCCCTAGTAGGGTTGAGGGCAGCGCCCCGGAAGTAAAAATGCAAAATGGATTAGAAGTTGCTTGTCCGCTCGAGCGGCCGTTTATGTGCTCGAGCAAAGAATGTTTGGTTCCAGAAGTTTGACCTGTCTGCAAAAGTACTGGAAAAGTGTATTTGACGCTCAACCGGGGCTTTCCACGCTTGAGCGAACCATGTTATATCAGTTCGTGAAACTGATATTTCATATTACTTTTGTATATCTCTCTCTAAAAACCATTTCCTCTCCCTTCTCTCTACATTTCCCTACACCAAATTGGATCAAAACCTTGATTTCTGAAGATCCATTAGAGTTCTGCCATAGGTTCTTCATCAAAGTTGGTTAACTTCTCGAGGGCTTCGTTGTGTGCGGTGAAGATCGAGTTTCAACACCATTGATTTTGGGGATTTCATCTCATTTCTTCTTCAAAACTTGAGGTAGGGATTTTCTCAGAGTTATATATATATATTTGCAAGATCTATGCTGTTAGGACCCTTTGTTGTCAAAATCCGTGAATCAAAACCAAGATTGTAATTTGTTAAAGCTTTCCAGGTTTTCCAAGTTTGGCTTCCCCGCTCGAGCGGGGAAAGTAACGCTTGAGCGGGGATTGCTAGTCCTCAGCATCTCTGCGCAGCATGAACAAAGTACTGGATGGTGTGATTCCCCGCTCGAGCGGGGCAATGGACGCTCGAGCGGGAAGGCTATATGAATCACAAATTTTGAAGTCTCCGCTCGAGCGGGAAGACCCACGCTCGAGCGGACCGCGTGAAGACAGTTTCTATAAATTCGCAAGTTGGGTCTTTTTCAAGGATTACTTTTTCTAGATCTTGTTTAGGGTTTTCTAGGGTTTTGGTTTGAAGTTTTCTTCTGAGGTTTTGTGAGTTTTCTTTGATGTTCTTAAGAGAGTTCTAAACTTATGAGTTGAGATTCATACATCAAAGAGGTTGATACTACATATTCAAGAGAGTTCTTTTCGGTGGAATCCGAAAGTCAACACGTAAAGTTTCAAAAGGTGTTTGATTCTTTACGTAGTCGTTAATTCGACAAGTGAAGTTGTGGTGTGGAATCAACTTCAGGATCAGTTCCGTGACGAAGGCGTGGTGAAAGAGTTACAGAAGATTCAGAGACAAATTGACTAGGTTGGGTAATTTGTATGGTATCTTTGTAATCTTTTAGTTCTTCAGTAGTGGATTGATCAATGGCGGTTCGCCCGTGGTTTTTGATTACAATTGAAGGTTCTTCAATTGTGGTTTTTTCCACGTAAAAAATCGTTTGTGTCGATTTATTGTTTATTCTTAAAAACAAACAAATTAAAATCACTCTCGTAAGTGCTTGATGATTTTAGGTTGAGTGTTTTGAATTGTTGGGATTTGGAATAAGTTTTCTTGATCTAATCACGAATCACGTAGGATTTTCATATACGATTTTCGAAATCATCTTTCGATAGCTTTGAAAATTGATTGTTGATTCAAGAAGTTGAGCGATTTTGAAAGTGGGTTTGTCTCTTGTTCTTTTAAAATGATCTTATGAGTTTTGATCTTCATTGATTAAAGAAAAAATGATTTTGAAAAGTTTTCTTTCAAAAGATTTGAGTTGTATAGTTTTTGTGAGAAAACCTAGAATTTGGGGATTTTTTTTAGAAGACTAAAATCCATGAATGATATTGTTATATTTATTTTGTGTGTCAAAACAAATGGATGTTTGGAAAATTTCTTATTTATATTTATATAAATGATGAATTTCAGGGAATATGAGAATTGTTGTTCATTTTAAAAATTATTGTTTAAAACGTTGAAATAGTCTTAAAATAACTAATTGTTGAGGATACTTGAGAAGAAGGAATTGTGTTATTCCTTGGATGATGAATTGGAATAAAAGTATTTATATTCATCTTGTGAAATTGGCATATCAATTCATTTGATTACATTAAACTTTGAAAGTTGATTTGAAAACTTACATTGAGAAAAGAATGTTAAGAAATAAGTTTTCATGGAATGATTTTGGGGTAAGTACGTTGGTAAGCCTTGATAAGTGGTGTAGATGTTATTGAATAAGTTGGCCTGAGAGTCCGGGGTGAAAGACCGAAAACCCGCGCGGATAGGTGTTGAGCCTTCCGGTTAATACTGGTAAAAAATGACAATTTGGTAGTACTTGTATAGTCTACTTGCAGACACCGTCTTAGGGATTACCGGAGTCGTATTTACTACCCTTGAAATAAATTGTTAAGTTTTGAACAATTGAAATTGCATGATATCATTGAGCATGATGGTTTTCAAAAGATGAAAATGTGATTTATTTTCAAAAAATGCATAGCATGGCATGTGCATTTCATTTCTTGAGACTTATATAAAATATATATACTTTCTTAAGAATTTCCTACTGGGCTTTATGCTCACCCTACGGGATTTTTGTACAGGAAAAGATGTGGTGATCCCACCCAACTAAGGGCGTAGAAGTATATGTGTTGGAAGTACAATACTCTCATTTTGTTGTGACTCTGTGTGTAAACCAAGGGCTGTGTTTGTGTGGGTTTGAATAACTGTTTTGTGTAACCAAGCTCAAGCCTTGAAAACTTGTAAACCCTTGGGGGTATTTATTTGTTTATTTACTTGTTGTTGGATTAATGTATTGTTGCATGAAGAACTATTGTATCATGTAATGTAAGTTTGGATATTTATATTCGGTTTTCCTTGGAAGAGCCATGATTGTTGTATTATCATTTGGGCTAGAAATTTGGGGCGTTACAAGTAGGATCCATACGCCAAAGTTGGCGAGTATTGATGGTAATGCATTCTATGCCGCGTTATGATTCATACAGTATATTTGGTTGTGTAAAACCATTATCGGGTGAATGAAAAATTAAAGCCAAAGTAAGCTCCATGAAAATGGTATTTTGGTGGGTTTCTCAAAAAAAAACAAGGAAAGCTTGTCTCATAATGCTTGTCTAAGCTAACTTGATATGGGTTTATAAGCCTTGGGCTTGTAACTTGGGAAGGGCCCCAAGGGGTATCCAAGTTTTGTGGTAGGGTGAGGTTATGGGTAAAGTGGGCTAGACCCATTGGACCCAAAACAAACACACACGCACACGCCGCTGTCCGGTCGGCTGGGCCGGGCTGGGCTTAGACGCGGGCGCGTGGTGTAAGGTTGGGTTGGGCTGGGCTTGTCCGGCCCAATTCTTATATTTTTGGGCAAAAAACATTTGAATTTTAATTTTCTAAAATTATTACCATTTCAAATTTGAATTTCAGTTTTAAATTCAAAATAAAATTTGAAATGATCCACACCTATCTGGTTTTTTCCTTCAACCCGAACAGATTCAGTATTTGTTCAAATTCAAACCAAACAGGTTCCTTACTTGTTCAAACAGGTTTGTTACCTATTGGAATCAAATCTGAAAAGCCACTAGTGCACCTATAAATAGACAAGTCCCTCATTTGGATTTTCACTGAATTTTCATTCTTCTTTGCTGCTTTCAATCTCTACATTTTGTTGTATTTATTTTTTGTGAGAAAGATTATATACACAAAGTGTGTTCGTTTTGTGAATAGTTTGTAATGCTGCTACTATTCGTTGTCGATCATTTTATCTTGGGAGATAGACGTCGATATTCTGATAGCACCGTGGATGGGGTGAATCTATCTTAAGGAGACAGTGTTCAACACTGGACTTGATCAAAAATAATTAGGTAAGTAATTAGTTTACTTTTCTGTTTTATTAATTTTTTCTTTTCGGATTCTAATTTTATTTTTGTAACAAAATAAAAATCAGTTGTTTATATATATATACTGTTATGATTTTTGTAATCAAATAGTCTCTCTCCTTTCTTCAATTCTTTCTTCGAATACAGTGAAAATTGTCCAACACTAATTCCCTACACCTATATCTTCTCTCTCGATTTTTAGGTTTTCTCTCATTTTATTCAAAGGTTTTCTTCCCATCAAATCATTGACAAGTTTGATTATTTTTGTTGTCTTTTTCTTTTTAAAGTTGCTCACTTTAATTTTTCATAATCAAAATATTGTTGTTTTTATTTTCAAACTCTATTATCTTGTTAATTTTAGAAGCGGCTATTCTTCAAGAAAAAGTATAAAAATAAGCATTATCAAGTATGCTCTTTTTTTTTTTTCTTTTTTTTTATACAATTTATTTTTATGTTATTGGTATGTAGAACACGAATTGAGTATTGTAAAAAAAAAAAAAAAATTTCTTCCTCCACTTCTCTCTCAATTTCTTTTTAACTGAAACTCTTTTCTTTAATTTTTTAAAATTTTATTACTTTATTATGATGTATCATAAAAATTGTGATGAACCAATTCTCCTTCTCTTAAACTCTTTTTTTTATTTGTTTAAAATATGCAAAACAATGGTGGATTGATCAGGGTTCTTTAATTGATTTTTTTTTTTTTTTTGAAAAAATTCCAACTTAAGATATTTTAAATATATATCAATATAATAAAGTAGGATAGTTTTTAAATTTGTCCTACACACATTTGTTCTACTAGGACATTTGGACGGCTTAGATCTATTTAAATTATAAAACAACGGCTGAGATATATTTTTCAAAAAATATCCTACATGTACATTTTCTATTTTCCCGCTTCTCTTTCTTACTTTTTCCTTTTCTCACCCATCCTTCTATGATCCCATGATACCACCTTCCTCTCTCTTTTTTTTTTTTATTTTTTTTTATTTTCTCCTTTTTGTTCACTTATTTTTATTCATATTATATGGAAAAGTCTGCAATCCTAAAATTAGGAGTTAGATTTTACTGTGTGTAGTGGAAATTATATTAAAGAATTTTTTATTCCACAAATTAAATGAATTTGAACAATTAATTATTATATTTACATATATTGAATATCTGATAGACTTCGTAAATTTAGATCTCATATGAATCTTCAACATCTATATAATAAAGCAGGATGGTTTTTGAATTTATCCTACACACATTTGTCCAACTAGGACATTTGGACAGCTCAAATATATTCGAATTATAAAACAATGGCTGAGATATATTTTCCAAAAAATATTCTACATATACATTTTCTATTTTCCTGCTTCGCTCTCTTACTTTTTCCTTTTCTCACCCATTCTTCTATGATCCCATGATCCCACATTTCTCTCTCTCTCTCTCTCTCTCTCTCTCTCTCTCTCTTATATTCTCCCATTTTTATTTTTCTCTCTGTTTGTTTAATTTTTTTTATTTTCTCCTTTTTGTTACTTATTTTTATTCATATTATATGGCAAAGTCTGCGATCTCAAAATTAGGAGTCAGATTTTACTGTGTGTAGTGGAGATTAAATTAAAGAATTTTATAGTCCACAAATTAAATGAATTTGAACAATTAATTATTATTTTTAAATATATTGAATACTTGATAGATTTCGTAAATTTAGACATCATATGAATCTTCAACATCTATATAATAAATCAGTATGGTTTTTGAATTTGTCCTACACACATTTGTTCTACTAGGACATTTGGACGGCTCAGATCTATTCGAATTATAAAACAACGACTGAGATATATTTTCCAAAAAATATCCTACATGTACATTTTCTATTTTCTCGCTTCTCTCTCTTACTTTTTCTATTTGTCGCCCATCTTTGTATGATCCCATGATCCCACCTTCCTCTCTCTTTTTTATTTTATTATTTTTTTTTTATTTTCTCCCATTTTTATTTTTCTCTCTATTTGTTTTTTTTTTATTTTCTCCTTTTTGCTCACTTATTTTTATTCATATTATATGGCAAAGTCCGCGATCCCAGAATTAGGAGTCAAATTTTACTGTGTGTAGTGGAGATTAAATTAAAGAATTTTATAGTCTACAAATTAAATGAATTTGAACAATTAATTATTATTTTTAAATCTATTGAATACTTGATAGACTTCATAAATTTAGACCTCATATGAATTTTCGACATATTTTAATAAAGTAGGACGGTTTTTGAATCTTCAACATATTTTTGTTATATTAAGACATTTGAATGGGTCAGATCTGTTCAAATTATAAAACAATGGCCGAGATATATTTTTCAAAAAATATTCTACATATACATTTTCTACTTTCCTACTCCTCACTCTCTTACTTTTTTCCTTTTCTCGCTCCCCCTCCTTCCATGATCCCATGTTCCCGCCTTCCTCTCTCTTTTCTTTTTATTTTTTTATTTTCTCCCGTTTTTATTTTTCTCTCTATTTGTTTATTTTTTTATTTTCTCATTTTTGTTCAATATATTTTACACATATTTTCATATAATGTATGTATGCCTATAATACACTAGGACATTACTTGCATACATACAATTTCCAGATAATTATATAAGCAAAAGCAGAATTGTATGTATGCCTGTGGAAATTATATGTATGCTAGGCACATCTATCTACCTAGCTATATATTATATAAGCAAAAGTGAATTTTCGTGAGGAGTTTTGTGAGAACTTCAAAATTTTATAATAAATTTATCTATCTATCTAGCTATATATTATATAAGCAAAAGCAAGTTTTCGTGAGGAGTTTTGTGAGAACTCTAAAATTTTAGAATAAATTTGTGATTTTATCAAATTAAAAAATAAATTTAAATAGTGTTGGGATTACAATTATATTCTAATCCTAATATTATTTACACCGTGCCTTTATGCACAGGCATACGCTAGTATATATATATATATATGATAGGTGTCGAAGATAATTTCAAAGTTTTGATTAAATAAAACAAAATAAAAGGATATTCCAAAATATTTATGAATTAAAAATAAAAAAGAAGTGGAATGTTTATGAGATAATAATAAAATAAAATAAAATAAAAAAACTATGGTAGATAGTAAAAAGATATAAGAACTTCAGATATTATATATGAATAGAAAATAATTTTAAATTTGATTAAGTAAAATAATTAATAACAAGTTATCTATAATAATGAGACTTCAAAAGATTTAAAATTAAAAACATAAAAAAGATAAGACACGTATAAGGTCTCATTTGGGAACATGCTATTTTAGTAAGTTTTTTATTTTTTGGCTAAAATATGAGGTTAAAAAAATTAGTATGTTTGGGATGACTTTTTGATTTTTTACAAAAAGATATGCAAAAAGTAGAGAGAAAATGAAATCTTTAATTTTTGGTATTAGTTGTTGACTTTTTAGTTTTTAGTGACTTTTTGGCTTTTAGGCCAAAAAGTGATGTTGTCAAACGAGACCTAAAATTATGTATAAGTTGGTTGAGGGTAAGAGACCAGAGACCTAGGAGTATGTTCCTCTCTAGGTCTCAAGTTCGAATCACACCCCCAACTGGCTACTTGTGAGCCACTGCGTCTTTGCCTGGTCGATCGACTTAAGACCCCGAGATTAGTCGAAGTGCGACACTTCGAAGGGGTACTGGCCTAGACACTCGGTTATCAACCAAAAAAAAAAAAGTAATAGATAATTTTAAATTTGTTTGTTATAGCTAATAAGGTTCAATTTATTTGTTTATTTTTTATGTTTATTAATTAACAATTTAGATCTAATAACTTCTCAAAGGGTTGTCTAACAACACTACCCTTCTTTTACTGTGAGTGTGCTATCAGTGTTTGTTTATCTTTTTAATATAAATTCTGTAATTGTTTAGTAAAAAAAATGATATTTATTTATTTTTTTAGTGTCAAAATACATCTCAGCAATTGTTTATTTTTTTTTTATAAATTCTGTAATTGTTTAAGAAAAAAAATAAAGAAAAATTGGTGGCACATCTCATTTGCTTTAACCGTACATGTTTTACGAGTGTTTTGTTTACTTGTAATTATTATTTACATTCATTTTATTGATTACATTCAAAAAAAATTTTTAATTTTGTGTATAAATTCTGTAATTCTTGAATGAGAAATTCACATTTCTATTTTGTTAATCATGTTGATTGAAAAAATAACAAATAAAACCAATATATGTGTAAATTATGATGTGGATTTTAAACTCATATTTTTATGAAAAACTTTTTCATTTCCCCTCCCCCCCCCATATAAAAGTCCAATCTAAACTACAAATTATCATTCTTAGTAATCTTTTTTTGGATATAAATTCGATTTTTAAAAAAAAAAGAATTAATAGGTTCATTATTATTGTAAAAATAAAAAAAAAATGTTGTGATTAAGTAATTGCTTTCTTTATGGTTACCCAAATTAAATGTCTTAAAATCAAATTACTCCAACTAAATCATATAATATTTTATTACTAGCGTATGCCCGTGTCTGAAGGCACGGTGTAAATAATATTAGGATTAGAATATAATTGTAATCCCAACAATATTTAAATTTATTTTTTAATTTGATAAAATCACAAATTTATTATAAAATTTTGAAGTTCTCACAAAACTCCTCACGAAAACTAGCTTTTGCTTATATAATATATAGCTAGATAGATAGATAAATTTATTAATAAATTTTGAAATTCTCACAAAACTCCTCACGAAAATTCGCTTTTGCTTATATCATATATAGCTAAATAGATAGATGTGCCCAGCATACATACAATTTCCACGAGTATATATACAATTCCACTTTTGCTTATATAATTATCTAGAAATTGTATGTATGCCCGTAATGTCCTAGTGTATTATGGGCATACATACATTATATGGAAATATGTGTAAAATATATTGAACAAAAAGGAGAAAATAAAAAAAATAAACAAATAGAGAGAAAAATAAAAACGGGAGAAAATTAAAAAATTAAAAGAAAAGAGAGAGGAAGGGGGGAACATGGGATCATGGAAGGAGGGGGTGCGAGAAAAGGAAAAAGTAAGAGAGAGAGAAGCAGCAAAGTAGAAAATGTATATGTAGAATATTTTTTGGAAAATGTATCTCAGATCTGAGCCATCCAAATGTCCTAATAGGACAAAAATATGTTGAAGATTAAAAAATCGTCCTGCTTTATTAAAATATGTTAAAGATTCATATGAGGTCTAAATTTACGAAATCTATCAGGTATTCAATATATTTAAAAATAATAATTAATTGTTCAAATTCATTTAATTTGTGGACTATAAAATTCTTTAATTTAATCTCCACTACACACAGTAAAATCTGACTCTTAATTCTGGGATTGCAGACTTTGCCATATAATGTGAATAAAAATAAGTGAATAAAAAGGAGAAAATAAAAAAAATAAACAAATAGAGAGAAAAATAAAAATGGGAGAAAATAAAAAAAAAAAGTAAAAAAATAAAAAGAGAGAGAGAGGAAGGTAGAATCATGGGATCATAGAAGGATGGGTGATAAAAGGAAAAAATAAGAGAGAGAAGCGGGAAAATAGAAAGTGTACATGTAGGATTTTTTTTGAAAAATATATCTCAGCCGTTATTTTATAATTCGAATAGATCTGAGCCGTCCAAATGTCCTAGTAGGACAAATGTGTGTAGGATAAATTCAAAAATCATACTGCTTTATTATATAGATGTTGAAGATTCATATGATGTCTAAATTTACGAAGTCTATCAGATATTCAATATATTTAAAAATAATAATTAATTGTTTAAATTCATTTAATTTGTGGACTATAAATTTTTTTAATTTAATCTTCACTACACACAGTAAAATCTAACTCCTAATTTTGAGATCGCAGACTTTGCCATATAATATGAATAAAAATAAGTGAACAAAAAGGAGAAAATAAATAAAATAAAAAAAATAAAAAATAAAAAGAGAGAGAGAGAGAGAGAGAGAGAGAGAGAGAGAGAGAGAGAAGAGAGAGAGGTGGGATCATGGGATCATAGAAGGAAGGGTGAGAAAAGGAAAAAGTAAGAGAGAGAAGTAGGAAAATATAAAATGTACATGTAGGATATTTTTTCAAAAATATATCTCAGCCGTTGTTTTATAATTCGAATAGATCTGAGCCGTCCAAATGTCCTAGTAAGACAAATGTGTGTAGGACAAATTTGAAAACTATCCTGCTTTATTATATAGATGTTGAAAATTCATATGAGATCTAAATTTACGAAGTCTGTCAAGTATTCAATATATTTAAATATAATAATTAATTGTTCAAATTTATTTAATTTGTGGAATAAAAAATTCTTTAATATAATCTCCACTACACACAATAAAATCTGGCTCATAATATGAATAAAAATAAGTGAACAAAAAGGAGAAAATAAAAAAAATAAAAAATAAAAGTGAGAGAGAGAGAGAGAGAGAGAGAGAGGGGGGTGGAATCATAGAAGGATGGATGAGAAAAGGAAAAAGTAAGAGAGAGAAGCGGAAAATATAAAATGTACATGTAGGATATTTTTTGAAAAATATATCTCAGCCGTTGTTTTATAATTCGAATAGATTTGAGACGTCCAAATGTCCTAATAAGACAAATGTGTGTAGGACAAATTTGAAAACTATCCTGCTTTATTATATAAATGTTGAAGATTCATATGAGATCTAAATTTACAAAGTCTGTCAAGTATTCAATATATTTAAATATAATAATTAATTGTTCAAATTTATTTAATTTGTGGAATAAAAAATTCTTTAATATAATCTCCACTACACACAATAAAATCTGGCTCATAATTCTGAGATCACAAACTTTTCCATATAATATGAATAAAAATAAGTGAACAAAAAGGAGAAAATAAAAAAAATAAAAAAACAAATAGAGAGAAAAATAAACAAGGGAGAAAATAAAATTAAAAAAAAAGTGAGAGAGGAATGTGGGATCATGGGACCATAGAAGGATGGGTGAGAAAAGGAAAAAGTAAGAGAGAGAAGCGGAAAAATAGAAAATGTACATGCAGGATATTTTTTGAAAAATATATCTCAGCCGTTGTTTTATAATTTAAATAGATTTGAGTCGTCCAAATGTCATAATAAGACAAATGTGTGTAGAACAAATTTAAAAACCATCCTACTATTATATTATTATTATTATTAATTTTTTATTTTTTTATTTTTGCAAATTGCTTTACAACTTTGTGATGTTTAGAACTAATAACTTCTCAAAGAGTTGTTTAACAACACCAACCTTCTTTTACTGTAATTATTCTATTAGTGTTGTTTATTTATTTGTTTTTTATTTTTTTAGTATAAATTCTATAATTGTTTAGTTAAAAAAAGGGTATTTATTTATTATTATTATTATTATTTTATCTATATTATCTATCCATACTATTATATAAAATGAGTCTTTAGTTGATTTCTTATAACTTTTACTATGTGATAATCTAAGCCAAGTTTGGTATGACCTAAATAATACAAAAAGTCAAAAGTCACTATCTCATCTTATTTAAATCACATCACCTCTCTAACACACCACATCAAACCCAACCCAAACCCAACCCATATAAGCTAATAAGTCAAAAAGTGCACTTTTTTAGAACATCTCAAACCAACCCTAAATAAGTGCACTTTTTGACTTTTTACGAAAAAACGTGAAATATGGATTGAGTTTGAAGCGATGTGGTAGAGAAATAATGTGATTTAAATGAGATAATGTGACTTAAATGGGATAGTAACTTTTTGACTTTTTGAATTTTTTGTATTATGCCAAACTTGGCCTTAATGGCCTTTTGGCAAGTTGGGTTAAAAGTTGCCTTTACGGCTTGGAGGCTAAAAATGTTAGATGGCTTTTTTAGTATGGAGTCATTTGACAAGTCTAAAAGGGCTACATATAAAAATCCTTTATATTATTTAGGGTTATGCATGGGTGAAAAAATAAATTTTTTAAATTTGGTGGGGTAGTTTGGTCATTTTATTGTGATGTGATATCATTAATAAATATTAACCAAAAAACCAAAAGCATTTTTTTACCATTTTTCCAAATCACTTTCTAAAAAAGTAAAAAAACTTGGTAAAAAGTCAAAAACTAACTTTTTATTATCTTCCCAAAACACTCCTTAGATGGGGACTCAAAAAACCAACCGTAACTAATCACTTCTACATTCCTACTTTTTCACGTTTGTCTCCCAAATTGTTATACAGTTTCAAAATCACTTCTTATTTTGTGTATGAATATAATTTTAAATTTGGTTTAACAAAAAAGAAGAAAGAAAGATAGGATATCTTAAAAAATTATGTACAAATATAATTTTAAATTTGGTTAAGCAAATAAAATTAAAAAAAAAATTATAAATAATAAAGAGGACACCAAAAGATATTAAAATTAAAAATAAATATTATAATTTTTTTTAGTTACACACATTACGTCTGCTCCACCGCTAGATTACAAAACCTCCGAATTATATGCCTACACCTCTTTAGCTTATGTTTGCATTTTGGATTTATGTAATATGGGTAATTGAATAAAAATATATTTTTTTAAATGATATATATTTATTTTCTTAACCCGACTAATAAAAAGCAGAAGTTCTATTTTATTTTCTTACCTCTTCTCTTTTCTTTTCTTTCTTCCGCAATCCAAACACATTTGAATTCAATCAAACAAAATATGAAAAATAGACTCGGCCCAAATTATAATCAGTCTCAAAGTCCAATCTTTCCAGCCCAAACCACTTACTAAAACCCTAATATAATTGGTCTGGGCTAGGAAGGAATGGGCTGGTTAAGGTACATATTAGTCGTGATTGCAATTTCATACATTTCCAATCATATTGGGCCCTTCTACAACACAAAATGAAAACACCAGGAGGAGACATACACTAAACACAAGTCGTTTGATAATGTTTTAACGCCGCCGCCGCCGCCACCCCCCCGAAAGAAAAAAAGAAAAAAAGAAAGACTTTATTTGGTGTACAGTTCTAACTCTATATTTATATTTAAATATGGTGTTTGGTTATAACTTTTAAAAATTAATTTCACATCATTTTTAAAAACTTGTTTCACGCAGGATTTAAATTTTGAAATTTGGCTTTTCCAATTGTCCTTTTGGATGTTCGGCCGGTTGATCGGAACAGTACAAATTTTTTTTTTTTTTGGCAATTGGCACCTGTTATTTTTTATATATTAAATAAAAAATATTTTCTGCATTTTTTAAAATATTTTATGAGATTTGAATAGAATTTTTGGTTGTGTGTTTGGTTATGAGTTGTAAATTTTTGAATCAAATATCATATGTCACATCAATTATTCCAAACTCAATTCAAAACTTTTTTCAAAACTCATAACCAAATAAATTTTTCACACTCAAATTATAATTTCAAAACTCATAAACTCAAAATACAACTCTATTATCAAATTATAATTTTAAAATTCTACCAAATGCAACCAAATTTTTTGAGTTGCTAGGGGTGGTAGCTACAATGAAAGGTGGACGGATGTGGCTAGAAGTGGCCACTAGAATTGATGGGCAAAGGATCACCAGAGGTCATAGGGCGGCCATTTTTGGCTATTAGAACATGGTTGGAGGTCACGTGCAGTGACCATCTGATCATTAGAGCATATTGAAAGCTGTCTGGAACTCATTAAAACTTGGCTGAGGGTTATCGATGGTTGTTCCTGGTAACAAATGGCTGTAGTGGATGGCGGCCAAAGATGGTAAGGGAGAAGAGTAAATATTGGCAATACTATTATCCAATGAACATTCTTGATTTGTGTTAGAGATCACAATATTATTGGGTTAATAGGAGATCAAAATTTTTCATTTTATTCATTTCTACTTTTTATTAGACGACGATACTATATAATAATTATTTCTTTTTCTTTCTACAAAGTTAAAAAAAGATTAAATCAAAATTTTTTTTTCTTATAAACAAAGACAGTATATAATTGAAAGGACTTCGGTGTAATTAATCCATAGATAAGTATGGACAAAATTAGTATATATATATAAACTAGTGGAGTAATTAGAAATGAAATGGATGGCCACCCTCATAATGATTTGTTTGATTGATGATAAAATTTCATTCTTTGCCAGTAAAAACACGCCCGAAGAAAATTTAAAGTGTACGCGGCTCTTACGCTTGTGGAATTTTCAGCGTGTATTTTATTATTATTTATTACTTGACTTGTCAGTTAAAATTCCATTAAATATATATTTTATTTAACAACATTAAATTATAATTTAAGTGTCAATTTGCTAAAAAGAAGGCAATATATATTCTTCTAATGTGAAACACGGATGTACATAATCATAATATAACCACAGGAATTTCTTAATGTTGACTGTTAATTTTTTAATATCGTAATTCATGTTTTATTCACATATAAGGGCGAGATATCACTGTTATATGAAATAAAATTATTCGTCATTTGATTTTTATTTTGTACATTGAGAAAAATTTATTCCGAGATCTTTTTGTCTAGTGAGTGAGATAATTTATTCTAAAATAATATTCTTATTATAAAATGTCTAAAATATCTTAAAGTAAACTAACCTAACTTATTCTATGCTCCAATATTTGTCAAATGTAGTCACCTTCATATGGACCCAATATATTTTCCCAACTTACCTTATAATTTCCATATGAGACTTGCCTTGGTATTAATTGGGCTCCCGCTAGTAAGTGGTGTGATTAAACCTCTGAATTTGTCGATTCATTAAGTCAAGTATTGAGTCATGAAAAAAAAAAAAAAATTTAAATTTGTAGTCACCTCCATCTAAACCCTTGTTTTATTCTCCCCTAATTACCAATGCTACTGGAGTCATTTTTAGGCTTCGTTTTGTTGTGGTTACAAAATTAATTTTGCTAGAAAAACCGTTAACTCATTTAGTTTTTTTTATAAATAAATAAAAAAAGAAGCGCATTTTATTCACTTTAAAATATGATCCTTTGCGAGTTCACTAAAAAGATAATTTATTGGCTAAAAACAAGCCAACAAAAAAACTAGTTTGTTTAGTATACTCATAGGTTTTTTTTTTGGTTATTATTTTTTAGAGTGGCTAAAGTTTACTTTGTGGCTAGAAATGAATATGTTAAACGGCCTAAATTGTTCTAGTAAAATAAATTTTTTTAACCAATAAATTAATTTAGTAGCTAGTTCTAAGTTAAGAAATTATGAACATGTCAAACAAACAGAATTTTTAGTAAGTTCATTTTTAATTAATAAATTAGCTTTTAACCTAACCCCAAAGGAAGGATCGTTGTATAATTATTAATATTTAAGTATTTTTTTTTTTGTTTTTTAATTTTTAATCTATTTTAATATATTCAAATTGTTAATTTAAAATCATTAAAAATATTTAACCAACTTGTCATTGTAATAATGAGTGAATTGACGAGGAGTTAAAAAATAAAAAATTAATTCCATAAAAAGTGATTCAATTGATAATTTTTTCTCTAACCCAAACCGGTCCGCCTACAACCGCTAAACACATTCATGGTCCGCCTACAACCGCTAAACACATTCATGCATTGACTAGGTGTTTGGTAATTAAGTCAAAGCCAGAGTATACTTGCAAGTTACAAAGGTTAGGTACCAATTACATCACAAAAGCTATCAAACCCAGTTGAACAAAATCAAGAAAAAAAATACATCAATGACAATTCAGTTTTCTCATAAATATAGTTGATAAACTGACCAAAACGTGTGCAAACTAATATTAACAAAATCAATTTTAATCTCTCTCTCTCTCTTTATTTTTTTTAATCAGAATTATGTGACCAAATCACATATTTAATGATCAGTAGCTCAACTAAACTTGTTTATTTTAATTGATACACCGAAAATACGGAAGAAATACACTAGGAAACAGAGGAAGTTAGTTTCAATATTTAATTTTTTATGAGTATGGAATTGTTAAATTTGTGGGCAGTTGCAGAATATATGGTAGAAGAATTCATCTTGATCTTTTGATTGTATCTTTCTATTGTTTTTGGGCTCTCTCTCTCTAGCTCCCAACTTCAAAAAAAAAAGAAAAAAAAGAAAAAGAAAAAAAGCTATGTAAATGTTTAACTATGGAGTCTGAAATCAAGCCTCAAATTAATCCCAAATCCAAATATTAAGGTTCATTTACCAACCAAATGCTGGTTTTATTATTGATAGACATAAGATTACACATAGAAGAAATTAACTTAAATTTGGATGGAAGGATTAAAATGAACTAGGCTTAAAGTAGGGGACCAAATTATTCAAATTGAAACAAGAGAGACCAAAGTAAAATTTGGGTCACACTATACTATAAAGGTAAAAAGTGTAATTAACCCTCATTTTTATTTTTTATGATCAATGTTTGTAATTTTGGGGATATTTTTGCTTCTTATTCTCAAAAGTGCAATGTGTCAGTTTAACAACCATTGATAATTTTTTTATGTCGAATTTTGACAATCTGAATCTAGCTTGAATTTATAAGAATAAACTCAGGCTCAGACTTGGAGTGAATCTAACCTGAATTTATAAAAATAAAGTCGCGCTCAGACTTCGAGAGATAAGTTTGGATTAGAGATTGGGCTATTGGACTCAAATAGATCTCTCTTCACGTTGGATTAAATTTGAATAGAGTCTCAACTCAATTGAACCCGTCCAAGTTACAATTCTGGGTAGACAGTTTCTGATTGGTTCGGAGCAATTTTTGCAAGATGCAAAATCATTTCTTATCTTATGACTTGTATGCATACGTGTGATGATACCAAAAGTTGTTTAATAATGTTCTGATTAGCATATATATATGGTCTTTAACATGACATATCATTCAAGATTTACTTATATATTAACTTTTGTTTTTTTGTTTTTTGTTTTTTTATATTTTCTAATGCTTAAATCACTCTTTTTGTCTATATGAAGTTTTGTACTTGATTCACAAGAGCAGTTTAACCTCCCTCTCGGGGTTGTTTTTGGAATGTAGTTCTTGGAAGTAATCAAGGTTGACTCTAATAAGATAAGAGCTTATGTCTCATTTGTTTGACTTAAAATGGTAATCTTAGTGACGAGGATTATCTAATCTTGTATCCTATGTCCTCAGTTGTTTGAGCTCACAATATAGAAAAGAACACACATTGATATGATTCTCCAAAATGATATTTGTTGTGTTTGTTTGTATTATCATTTAGGTTAGTTAGTTAAGCCCATCAACTTCTTTACTGAACTCTGATCTCTTCCCTCTCCCTTAGGGTACCCCCCTTTTCTAACCCTTTGGCCTCTTGTGAAACTACACCTTTTAGCTCACTCAAAATCGCATCCAAGTTAATTAAGAAATCCCTATGGGTTGATGTTGCCAAATAAGAACAATTTTTTTTCCAAAATGGTTCTCCAATGGCCTACTAAAAAATGAAATTATCAAACTTTGTATCAAATTCGGCATAAGATTTTGTTAGTTTTGTAATTGGCAATCTCATTGGACAAAACTCAATTTAATTCTATTTTTATTCTCTCTATTGTGTCTGTGAGTTATGGGAATATTAGATGCAAATCCAATTCGAGTTGTAATTGAGTAGAGGAATTTGTGTTGATATTTCATATTTTGTTTTGAGCATTCCTTGCTTGCCATTTTGTTGACTGAGTACAAGGATCGCTCGAGCAGTTGGTCTGTATGTGAGCACCGCTTTTAGTTACATCGCTTGTGCAGTAAAGTGAGCGTTTGAGCGGTCTTCGCAACTTTGTTTAGTATAAAGTGTGTTGTTTGCTATTTTTAGGATTTAACCCGTCAATATTTTTAGAGAAGAAGAGAAAACAAAGTGTTCTATATTATTTATGTATTATTTTCCTTAATGATTTGAGGGTGATCGATTGATCTACGAGCTTCATATTGAATATCATCAAGGATTTTTGTTCTTTCATTCATAAAAAGAGAGAGGTGTTTATCGATAGATTTTAGGGAACTTGGGTCTGAAGTTTTAGTGAATTCTGGAGTGGCTCATCGTGCGGATTCGACATCGGCATTTGTAGATTCAACGTTGGGCAAAACAATTCCAAGGTGAAGACAATAGTGGAAGAGGCACATTGGGTTCGATTCAATTCAGGCGTGGATTCGCTAGGTAATTTAGGGTTCTCGTGTGTAATTCATTTTGGTCTTCTCAATGGATTGTTTTGTAACTTTGGTCCGTGATTTTTTTATCACAATTGAAGGAGTTCAATTGTGATATTTTTCACGTTAAATCGTTGTGCTGATTTATTGTTGATTATTTGATAGGAATTGCTATTCATTATTTAAAATTGAATCATAATCATAAATCAATATGTCGGGAAGTTTTTCGATTTTTTAGATTTGACAATACTATTCACTCGAGGGAGGGTTTTGATCTAATGGTTAAATATGAGACATCCAACGAACAAAAATAAATAATAACTTAAATATGCCAAAAAATTTGTACCAGTAGAATAACATTGATAATTTTTAACATTTTGACACTATAATATGTCAATATAGCTTTGGCATTGACATTTTCACAATAATCAGTGTAGTTGCTCCATGGCTCACATAGCTTAGCTCTGTCTTTCTCTTGAATTATGCTACGGAATTGTAGGTTGGAGAATTGGATATGACTCTGTTATATTATCATAGTTTGATCATATTAACCATTAAATCTTGGTTAAGGTAGTTAATAAGAATTTAAAATACTTGATTTTTTTTTTATTTTTTATTTTCACTCCTAGCGTTATTATGCAATAATAATCAATATTATTGATTCTTTTTAATGATAATCAAAATTTGCAATTAGGATTTTGGGTTTATTTTTCTTTAGGATTGTTTGGAGTGTTCCATCAAATGGATAATCCAAATCTAAATTATTCTTCAAAAAAGTCATGTGGCATAAGCAACATTGACCTTGAGTGATCTCATGGATATTGACCCAAATTATCAATTAGAGCTCTTAAACAAGGTCAACGACTCTTTGTTTGGCTATTCTAATTACCATTTCTTTTAATTTAGAGTTGAAGGCAAAGTGGACTCAGATGAGGGAAAAAAATTAAAAAAATTAAAAAAATTAAAAATAAAAGAAAGACAGAAAGCATGTGTCGACATACTAATTTGGAGTATGGAGACTTCTTCTTTAACAATAATGACAATACAGAGAGAGAGAGAGAGAGAGAGAGAGAGAGAGAGAGTAGGTCCAACCCATCTCTCAACTCCATCATGGTTTTATGGAACCTAAAACAATACCAACTTGCACAAAGGTCCTTGAAGTCTAGGGCCTTTCATAGTCCTTCGATCAATTAGAACAAAATTGACCCATCTCAAATTTGTTCCTTGGTGATGAAATGAGATGTCATAGTCTTTATTAGAGAAACCAACATGGCATGTCCTTGTTAAATCCGTCAAATATACAAAAATGGTACATATGAAAATGGGAGGATTTTCATCACCCACAACCCTTTCATCGGAGGTCTCTAGTTCATTCATGGATGGCGATAAAATTAGAGTCTCTATTGTCCATGTCATGGGGTCACAATTCGCCATCAAGTAAAGACTAAAAAAACAAGAGAGAGAGTGGTAGGTAGGAGGAATTTCATGTTGGATATACGAGAAGTTATGGTTGTTTTGGAAAGTAAGTTAAGAGTTAAATTTTTAACTTTTTTTGAAAAAACGTATAAAAAAGTAGAGAAGTGATTTGACCAAAAAGAAGTTAAAAAAAAAAAAAACTATTTTTAACCTCTTACCAAAATAAGTCTTAATGTTTTGTTTGGTAATGTTTTTATTTTTTGGTTTAAAAAATTTGACAAGTGAAAAAAAAAAAGAAATTTGACAACTATTTTCTTTTTCCAACAACGATAATAGATTTTATAGTTTTCAAAATTTTCAAAATTTAAGGAGATAAAAAACTATTTTCTCTTATCCTCTCTAGCCACTTCCATCTCTAGCCAACCACTCTCCGATAATTTTACCACTTCTACCATGCCTCACATAACTCAATAAATATTTCTTATCATTTATTTTTATGTTTTTTTAGATCATGTGTATACAAAACAAAATTTTATTTTATTTGTAAAAAAAATAAAAAAATAAAAAACCAAAACATTTTCTATTATGGAAAATTAATAAAGTTACAGAACGAAACCTAAATCCTTCCATGAGCGGAAATTAAAAACAGCAAAATAATGTGAACAACATATGACAAGAAATGAGCCACAATTTCAATTAATTTCCTATAGTTTTTATTTTAGAGGTTTGACGGTATATGAAATGTGGGACCCTATGATGACTAAAGGGATTCATTTCATAGCATGCGTCAATTATCCATGTCAACCCACTCAAGAGAATATCCTATTTTGATGAAATTTCACAAGTCCACTAGTCCAATGAGATCAATGACTAGTCATTCTTTTAGAATGGGTTGCCTAATTTTCAACTCCTACAAGTCAATCTCAAATATAGCATGCCAAATTGTGGACAATCCCTAATTCCAAAAGGAATTTACATTTGGGTAAATGCATGTACATGTATTATTGCATTCCAAATTGTGGACAATCCCTAATTCCAAAAGAATTTACATTTGCGTAAATGCATGTACATGTATTAGTCACAAAGAACTTTATTACGAGTAGAGTGTACGCGGTCCAGTTCGTAAGGTTTGAGAGTAAAATTATAAATAAAATGGTGGATTAACGGATAACCAAATCACGGCTTGGGCAGTTTGGACGGATTGGAGGATTAAAGAATATTCTTAACTAATTATTAAGCATTTGCATAATATATATATAATAATTTGCGTAATATTTTTCATATGTATAACACAAACTAATTTTACATAATATTTTTTTATATATATACCTACTAATTTATAATAAATTTTATATCTTAAATCTCTCTCACTCATTTTTACTTGATATTTCATTAGAGGCCAAAAAATTTATATGTATTAACTATAGTAAAGCGGAGCGGTTTTGAAGGTGAATTATAAATTTTAAAGTTTAATCTGCAATTAGTGGATAGAACGGTGTAGATCAATGCAATTTTAGCGGATTGGACGTTATTTTGCATATCCTTAATTATGAGATAAAGTTTTGAAAATTTCATGTTTGATTCTCACGCAGTACAAAAATGTTAGGTATAATTTGTGAGTGATTTTATGTAGTTAGAATTTAGGGCACTCGGTTGATAAATTCAAATTAAAATTTTCTTTGGCCAAAGGTCTAGGCGTTCAAATACTTTGTCCAAAAAGACAGACTCAATCAAAATTACCAAACTACCCATCACTATTTATTCAGATGATTTCACACGTCTTTATTTGAAGCTCTCTTTCTCTCTCTACCACTACCCATCTATCTCTCTCTCTCTCTCTCTCTCTCTCTCTATCTCTTTACTTGTCCATCTCTCTTTCTTCTCTCAAATGTTCTTGCTAGGGTTTTATCTTGCTCCGCTATCGAGTCCTACTTCGACTCCGATGCCTTCGCTAGCAGCTTCTTAGCCTTTCTTTTCCCGCCTAGACTCCCTCATCAGTTCCTTCTACAAGTTATTCCTATAAAGGTGAATCACAGGAAAACACCATTGATGATTGCTACAGTGGAACTCAACGACGGTCCCCTCCAGCTCCTCTTTCAAATTTCCGATGACTATGTTCAAACCCTAGGTGAATATTCTAACAAATCTGCCTCTATTTCCGGTGCTACAGTACTTACTCTCATAGATTGATACTCAGAATAACAATGGCCTCTCAATTGGATCTAGACCGCTAGATCGAGCACTTGATAGAGTGCAAGCCGCTATCGAATGAGGAGGTGAAGACGCTCTATGATCAAGTGCGAACGATCCTGGAAGAGGAATGAAACATTCAGCTGATGAAATGTCTGATGACTGTGTGTAGCGTTATTTGTAACGCCTTGAAATAAATGACGATAAACGATACATCATATTAATTAAATAACAACACATAATAAAATAATTATCATCCATTAATTTCAATTACTCGTACAAAAGAGTAACATATGCAAATATACATTCACAAGTCTAATTCTGAATCTATAGCATATGTTACATGATAAGGAAATACGATGAACACAAACAAATACGAGAATGCCCTAATGGCTACAATTTTCCAAGACATTGCTTGTTACAACAAATGTGAGTTTTAAACTCAATACATATAAAACCCTAGGTTTGTACAAAAATAATTACAAGAAGTAAACAAAATGAAACTCTTGCTCCAAGTCCTCCTAAGCTATTGCCTTGGCGAAGGCATATCATCAGCACCTAAAAAAGGTTTTCCACATAAGGTGAGTCAAAGCCCATTAGAGATACTACAACACAATTTATGAATCTTAACAAAATCATAAGATGAATGCATATGCAATGCTCGTGACAAACATTTATATCTCTTTCCAAAACCATGTAATACCAAGTTTATATAAAACGTTTCCTTTTCAATAGAAAACAGGACTGTGAATACAACTCTATGAATCTCTAGGTACATGGTTGCAAGTAGACTATACAAGTACTACTAATTTGTCATTTTCACTGGTATTAACCGAAAGGCTCGACACATATCCGCGAGGGTTTCTAGCCTTTTACCAAGGACACACAAGCCAACTTAATATCATAACCACACCCCCTACCTAGATGCACAAACTATTCATCTATTTTTCTCAAAACAACAAACAATTTCAATGTATTAATATACAACTGTCACGACTCAAACCTGTCCCTATAGGTTTAGCGTCGTAACCGACCAGTAATCCTAGGATTACTAAAGGCCTCTGACCTGAATAACAAAATATAAGAGGCTAACGGAAGCAAATATATAAAATACATTGTTCATAGAGCTGTGCTGACATACATGGGACAATTAATTCAAAACTTAAATATATAAAAAGGATGTCATATTTATATCAGTTATACGTCACCAAATTCCACATATACCGTATTTACAAAACATGTCCAGACAAAGCATAAGAAAATATAAAAGTCTCCAAAACTTGTTTCACATAAACTACATCAGGTCTTAAAAGGAACCTTCTCGAAAGGCACAAAGACTGGCTGACAAAACTCTCTAGGCAGCAGCTTAGGCCTGGTCATATGCCTGCTCACCTACATACATAATATAAATAGTGAGCGAAAGCCTAGTGAATAATAACAGAGTAAACGGTTTAATTAATGATGTCCCATATCATATATAGAAAGTAGAAACATATTCATATTCAGAATTCAGAATTCAGAAGCATGTACTTATTCAATTTCACAGAGGATCATATGTGGTACACCCATTAACGCTAACATATTAGATACAGAGCATTAAGGGTCATACTTGACCAGTTCCATAAAGGAACCTCCGGTATCGGGGAACAAATAATATACTTAAACCACGATATTGTTACTCCTGAGCAAGGGCCATGAGACCACAGTATTATTACCCCCGGGCAAGGGCCTTGTGCTTATAGACCACAGTATTGTTACCCCCGGGTAAAGGCCTTGTGCTAAGGATGCCACGAGTACTTGTCAGAAATTGGACAATCATTCATTGTACATAATATAACATTTCATAAAACAGATCTAATTTCATCATACAGAAAATAAATAAAGTTGAACATAGCTTTACTAAGTTATTATTCACAGATGGCTCCAGAAGCAGACAGATTAAATAGCTTATGGTACGTGACCTACACAAACATAACAAATACACATATTGAAACACACATTCGGATAGTACTTAACTTATTTCATTTCGTTCTTAGTGTGTTTATAGTCCTTATCCTCATTATAATGTCTTAATCATGGCTTAGAAATGCCTATGATACAATGAGGATGCCAAAACATATTGTTCAACACTTGGTCAATTTTGCTGAAAATAGGGTCCTCGCTCGAGCGTAACTTTCTTCGCTGGGGCGGAGGGTCAAAAATAATGGTGGTCGCTCGAGCGTAACATATGTCGCTCGAGTGGTTTGTAAAACTCTACAAAAGTACTAGTTGCTTGATTTTTTCACTCGACGCACGCTCGACAGTCCCTCAAGCATGAGACTGAGGTCTTCATTCGAGCGCAACTCTGGTAGCTCGAGCGGTCTGCAAAAAGTGTAAACTTCTTGGAGCATGTAATTTATACACGAGCCAACTTTAGATCACTCGAACGGAAGTGAAAATCAAAGAGTGGTCGCTCAAGCGGAGGTTCTGTCGCTCGAGTGGAGAAATAGAATTTTGGAATTTCCAAATTTGCTTCTAAGCTTCAAAACTCGAATTCAAACCAATAAATCATGTTCTTTTAGGTCAAAAATTTAAGGAAACATGTGTAAACTTGGAAAACATTGGAAATTCGCAAAATCAAAACCCAAAAGCATGCCAATTGTGCAAACTCAAGCTTGAAATGTTGAAAACATCACATACATGAAATTCTTGACTTTAAAGCTTTCAAAACATGATCAATTAAGGTAAAATGATATGAAACTTGATGACTTTCCAAACCCAAAGTGAACTAAGGACGTACATGAAAGAATTACTTGAAACTCAAACTCAAAATTGTGATGAAAGTGCATGCATGCATTGTATGGCTTCAATTCGTCAATTCTAGCTCAATTCTTGCATTACACAACTAATTCTCTAGAGTTCATGTCTTAGATATCAAAATCATATAATCTAGGTGGTAAATCCTTACCTCAACTTCTCAATTAAGCTCTAGGTGATGAATTTACTAAGATTCGAAGCCAAATCCTTGAAGATAAGTCTCTCACTCTAATTCTCCCTCTCTTACATTTTTGTGTAGGCTCAAATGTTGAAGAGGAGATAACTAAAGTGGTGTATAAGCCTTATATAGGCTTGATTAGGGAATTTAATTAATTAGGCTTACCATTAATCAAATGAGTATTAATTATTCTAATTATTTTATTACGAATCGAATTCCAATTAAACCTACCATAAAATTCTAAAAATTCCAAATAACACATAACCTAAGTCAATGTCGTAATCGGATGCCAATAAGACCTTCAATTCGTAGAACGAAACATAAACACAAACAGATACTTCTACAATAAACAGATATAAACACAAATAATGCAACATACATGTAATTAATTCAGAATTTCATCTTAATTACTTATTAGGCATTCTTAATCATATGTTTTAAGCTAATCACGAGTCTGGGTTGTTACAGCAACAATGCTTAATGCAAATGGATGAGAAAATAGTTTTAATTCTCATAGTTCTCATGCAATTTCTACAACAATCATAGTTATCCTCTACCGATAGCCCAAAATAAATATCTTTAAATAGATAAATAATTTTCAAAAAGATAAACTTTTCGGAAATCCCAAGATGGGAATAATAATACATATCCAGCTCCGCCATCCTTATCAACATCAATCCGATTTCACATTTCCAACATCAATTTCACTTATCATTATAAAACCAACATTTGATATCTTTAGAGCAAAAATCCCCTTTTTCTTTATAATTCAATTTCAAAGGTAAATATCCATTATTTCATCATAACTCAACAATAAATACATTTTCGCAATCATTTCCAACCATTCATTTAAAAACCCCTCTTTTGATTTTTAACCGAAAATCCTAGTTTTGTCCAAAATCTCCAAATCACAATATAGTTTTAGAAAATAACAAATAACTAAGTTAAAAATCATAAGAAAGTGCGGAGAATCCCTACCTCAAGCTTAGAAGACAACAGAAGGAATGGAGAAACTTCAACAACGTCAAAACCCAACTTTGCTTCGATCAAAAGGAAGCTCTTGGAGTGTTCTACTGTTTTATCAAAGGAACACGGGTGAAAAAATCAATGGATCTAGGTGTATTTGTAGAGAGAATGTGAGTTTTAGAGAGAGAGAGAAAGTCTTAAATTAGGATTTTTAGAATGTTTAGAGAGAGAGATATGAAAAAGTAAGTCAAAAATGTGACTTTACGGACTGATATATACGCAGACCGCTCAAGCGCAGAAATGGTTGCTTGAGCCACTAGACACAACGAAGACACCACTTGAGTACAAGAATGGTCGCTCAAGTGCACAATGCACCCCTCTCAATAGTTCAGACTTGCAAAAGTTCGCTCGAACGTAAGAAGCATCACTCAAGCATGGATATCAAAACCTCAGAAGTTTTGCAGACTGTAAAAGATCGTTCGAGCGAACAAGCAAAATTCTGGGCAATACAGTTTTGCAAAGTCTAACTCCCAACCTATTTCTAATCCAACCAAGACACTCCAATAACCAAACTTAATGAAGAATAAGGAGAAATAAGACATGAACAATCGTATAAGACAATAAAACCCGGATCTAAAACATCAAAATGAGTCGGGTCTAAACCAGAATTGCTATAATATTCATGGCCAGTTCTATGATCTTCTTGAGCTCTTTCGTATTGGTGCCAGTTCTTTAGACACAGATATCAGACTCACTGTTTCTCACACACACAAAATTATAAAGACCGCTCGTCAGTGTGGATCGACATAGATCCGTCATCGAATCCGCACCACCCACCAACACTGTTTTGGTCTGTGGCTGGGACTGTAATTTTCGACGGTTCAAATCAATTTCCGCCATTAGAGAACTCTCTTTCTCTCTTTAGTGGAACAAACCCTAGGTCTCTGTAGACTTGAACGTAAATGCTCTTGAAGGTTTGGCTTGAAGAGATGACAACTAGATCGAATATCAAAGAACCAGAAATGGGACAAACGTACTTTGTGGGAGGTTCCTTGTGCTTGGACTTCAATTGGGAAGACGATGGTGATTTGCATATAGAGATTTTCCACTTGCGAAGCTTGTCATTACCATCCATCTTTCTTTATATGGTGTATATATGCATAAGGTGTGTGGATCTATAAGGTGAAATTGATGGAGAGTGGGATTTGAAATTTGGTTGGTAATGATCTGTTGAAAAAGTCCAATCTAACAAATAAAAAAACTGTTGAAGCTAGTGATGATTTGTTAGCTTGTTGAATTCTTATTTTAACAGATAAAAAAGAATTTTGAATAGATAATTTCAACAGATAGGAAAAAAATATAACAAAAATTGAGAAAATAAAAAATTTGAACAGATAGGGAAAAAAATTGAATAAATAGTCAATGAAAGTCAATAGATAAATTAAGGAGTAAAATTAGAAACAAAATATTCTCTAAAACCAACAAAAGGACTCACCAAACTATTTCACAAAGGTGGAGCTTTCACTAATAAAAAATATCTACTAGACCTATTGCCTTATACTCTTCTTACGTGGGACTTTTCACCAATTGTTTCTAGAATTTATTCATAAAAACTTAAGTGGTATAATGAATCAATTAAAGTTCAAAATTATTAAAGACAAAAATTGCTTATGGACCGAGGGAGGAGCCCGAGCTCACAAATTGTACCATCTCAATATTTTTTATTTTATTTTTTACAAATCAAAAGTTTAAATCTTGTCTATCCATTAGCCTATTAAATATTGGGATGATTTATTTATTTATTTTGGATTTGATATTGATTTCAGTAATGGCTCAAGATTTTTTGAGGTCGTCCAGCTAAATATCAAAATGAAATCTTATCTTAAATTTTTTTTGAAAAGTTAGCTTTCGTTGATAAAAAATTTTAAATTTTTTTTGATCGATCTTAAGCGACAACGCAAATAACTTAACGATTGAGAAGTGGGTTGGTTTTTTGGTTTTTTGGCTTTTTTGGCTATATGAGCCTAGGCTCAAAAGCTTGGTTTGGGAAGGGCTCTTGACTTTTTGACTTTTTTAACTTTTTTTGTGAGAAAAGAGTGAAATGATTATGGGATTAGATGTGATGTTTTATCTGTTGTGACTCATAAGCCTATTCTATCTTTTGTGGCTCACGGGCACGATGAGTCCTTCCCAAACGGACTCTGAGATACCTCTAATTGAGTTGGTAAAAAGATAAATAAAATCTGAGCCATTAACGTACAAAATGTGTTGACTTGACAAACATCTGTGGCTCAAACTAGACGTTGAGTTTGGAGGAGAGAGAAAAGAGGGAGAGTAGGTGAAGTTTGAAAGGATTTGGACAACTTAGCCCTAGAAAATATACTAAAAATCTCCTAAACAGTAGAATGAGGGGTAGGACGGCAGAAAAAAGGGAGTTTAGACATCTCATTTTCAATGTAATCATTCTTTCTTTAAGCATGCCATATCGACACATAACACATCATCAATATCATATATAATGTTTGTCCCAAGCAACCATTAATTTTGTTTATCTTCTCATTAAAATTGACAAAAACAATAATTAATCTCTCTGTTTCTTAAAATGATTTGGTCCCAACCGTCGCATGAATTTAAAGTCTTATTGTCTTATTGTGACACATGCTCACCAGAAACGTAAACACTCCTAAAACATGATTAATTTGATTGGAAAAACAACTTTATTTATACAAAGTGAAAGTTATTCAGTGTTCACTTGGTTTACATGTTGCAGATAAATTATAGTATTATTGAAAGATTAATGATTTATTCACACTATTTTTTTTGCCCGAATCCACCTAAATTATCAGTAAGAGTCTCAATTGTGTGAATTTGGATTGTAAAAGTAGTGCAAATATAGCGGTGCTGTTATTGAAAATTTTAGTGAAAAATAGTATTTATGTAGTCCATACTAAAAATTAAGGGTGGAAATTTGTGATATGACACGATAATACAACTCGAACCGTATATGAAATTAACGAGTTAGGGTTGACCATTTTCTGACACAAACACGTATATGATACAACCCAATAACACGAATATTAGACAAGTCAAGTTAGTGTCAAATCTGTATAATACAAAATTGACATGGATAACCCGTATAATGAAGACTTAATTACACATTTTAATATTATTTTCATTAAAGAGTATCATGATATTTTTTAATCTCTTACGTAATTACATCAAATTTATTAAAAAGTATGTAAAATACAATTTTAAATTTAATATAGGTTGATTTTAATTGAACTTAATGTATTTTTTTGTCTATTATTTGAATTAATCTAGTAAAAAATTATAATAATAAAATCAAATATTTTTATAAATAATTTCATTTAATAGAGATTAGTTTCATTAAATTTAACTTATGAAGAAAATTTTTAAATTTTTTTCATCCATTTGATATTTTTAATTAATAGTGAAATTTTTTGACATGACACGTTAACACGATACGAACCAGACACGGATTGAAAATGACACGGCATGATAACATGAAATAATAAATGGGTTGCGTTGGTGTTAAGGTAATTCTGACACGAACCCGAGATGACACGACACGAACACGAACACGACACGACACGACACTCATCCCTACTAAAAATAAAGATTTGATTATCTAAAGTTGTCATTTTAACTTGAAGGCGTTTAGCTTGGAGACTCATGTTTGACCGATTTCAATGTTCGACCATTTACTTTTTAGAACTCATAAAAAAAAAAATAGAATATTAAGGCAAAAAATCAAAATAATTGGATATCGGTAACTATATATTAGAATCATATATTTTTAAAAAAAAATTGACGATAAATATAATTTTCAAGAATAATCATCCATTTTTTGTAATACAAATTTGATTCAAACATATAGTTTCTGAGAGGGTAATTTATATGGATAAATTGGGCCGAGCTAGGCATTGGGCCGTAGTGGGCCACAGCCGAAATGGGCCGAATGAAGTGGCCATTCATGTTACTTCGGTCTCATGAACAGCTTGGAGTTAGTCCGGTCTGAGAATGGGCTAAGGTTAGGCCGGTCCAGGTACTTCGAGGGCATAGACCAGTTTTGAGGTTATATCGGCCTTGCATGCTAGTCCGGTCTCAAGTTGTTAGTTCGGTCGGAACATGTGGGACCGAGGTATGTTAAGTCTGGAGAGGACTTGTTCTGAAGATAGTTCGGC
Organism: Camellia japonica; assembly: GCA_030407325.1. Lineage (NCBI taxonomy): Eukaryota > Viridiplantae > Streptophyta > Magnoliopsida > Ericales > Theaceae > Camellia > Camellia japonica. Next base: position 28,484,751 of record JAPPVO010000014.1, read on the forward strand.
GCGTTTCTCTTATGGATAAGCTCGGTCCTAGCATAGGAAAGCCGAGGTAAGAGAAGGGAGTTAGGACCGAACTGGTTACTTCGGCCATAAAGGAGTTCGGCCGAAGTACAGCCATCTCACTTGGCTTAAGCAGTGAGGAGGGTGTTAGAGGATAAGCATTATCTTCTAGGAGTATGAATCCTAGAAGGACTCTACGTAAGGAGGAGTAATCCTAGAAGGACTCTGCAAATGGAGGAGTGAGAGTCCTACCAGGATTGTGCCACGCGAAACCTATATAAGCTCACCAATATCACCTTTGGAGAGGTAATGCAACTTTTGCTCCCTGATTACACAGAGCTTTTGCCTATTTGTCTTGCTTACTGACTTAGGCATCGGAGAGGTTTCCGGCACACACCCGCCGGCTAGCTCACGTGTGTATTTTCAGGTGTTTGAACGACGTCGTACGGAGGAGCGCAGACTTGGTCAACAGGATTATACGAGAAGGTATATTTCTTTCCCGTACAATTGGCGCCGTCTGTGGGAAATCAGACAAGAACAACCTCTTGATCAAGCTTTTTCTCCTAAAAAAAATCAATGGCGAACAACGAAGAATTACCTCAGTCCGCCGTCGACGGACTAACTCCAGAAGGGGGTGCAAGGCGCGAAGGCCTACCCGTGGTCACTCCCATGGCGAACCTGGAATCACACAGACAAAATTCCAGGAGAGATGCGAGGGGACGAAGGCGGAATAACAGCCCTCATCCCTCTCGTTCGCAAAGCCCAGAAAGACAAAGACGCAGAATTGATCCTCAAACTTTGGAAGATCGCGTCAGAGAACAAGACGAGTTGATCCGTCGGATGGCGGCAGACATGGAATCTCTGAAACGCCAGGTGAAAGGAAAAGAAGTGGCGACAGGAGAGGGGCGCACGAACAAGACGCCCCCTCGCCACTCGAAAGTCGTAGCAGGAATACTACACCCTCACAAGGGGAGAACAAGAGCCTCAGGACAGGCGACGCGCAATCTAGATCCTCCAGAACTCATCACTCCAGGCCTGAGAGGACGAGGTCTGAAAGGTCGCACACCGAAGGAAGCACATATCGGCCCTCACATTCACACCAGACAAGGTCTAGGCAGACAGAGTTGCCCAGATCGTCCGACCTACGGACCGTGCTAGAAGAGAAAGCGCGGTGGAAGGAGGACGCTAGAGCGCGCGATCCACACAGAGTCTCTGCCTTACAACGGTTGGCTCCTCGGACGCATGGAAGCGTCGAGGTTGGAATGCCAATACCGCGCCCGGCCTACGAACCAGCGGACAAGGCATTGGCGAGGCTGCAAACCTCACCATTCGTCCCAGCAATAGAGAACGCGCCCCTACCGTCAGGCTTCCTACAGCCCAAATTCACAACATATGAGGGGAAGACGGACCCTTACTCACACTTAAGCCACTTTCGCCAGGTCATGGCTGTATACCGGCGGAATGAGGCCTTGATGTGCATCCTATTCCCCTCAAGCCTAGGTGACCTAGGCCTGACTTGGTTTGAAAAGCTTCCAGAGGGCAGCATAGCCTCCTGGGCGCAATTGGCGGAGGCGTTTGTAACGCGATTCAGAACAAACACAAAAACCCCGGTGGAGATCGACCAGTTACTCTCCATCGATATGGGCGACAAGGAGACCCTGAGGTCATACAACAGTCGCTACTGGGAGACATTCAACCAGATTGGGGACTGCCCAACTAACCTCGCCATTGCGCAGTACAAAAGAGCCTTCCAGTCGGAAATAGACTAAGGGACTCTATCACCATGACGCCACCTCTCACAATGGAAGCCCTGATGGAGAGAGTGCATCAGCACATCAGGGTAGAAGAGGATGGCGCTCGCGCCAAGGCAAAATCTGGCGCGACCACAACACCAGAGAAGAAGACCTCGGCAAAGGTCAATGCTGTAGATCGCCAGAACCGAAACAGACAGGGCAGGAAAGACAACGGAGAAGACCAAGACAAAAGATGGTTGAGAGTCCGCACTGCCATCACCACAGTCTTCAAAAAACCGATCTACCGTATACTTAGCGAAATTCGAGACGAGCCTTTCGTCAAGTGGCCAGCTAAGTTAGGCGAAGCTCAGAAGGACTACGATGACAGATCGAGGTGCACCTTCCACAAAGAAAAGGGGCACCGCACTGAGAACTGCACACCATTGAGGCAGCATCTGGAAGAGTTGGTGGCGGCGGGTCACCTGGACAAATACATAGAAGGAGGGGCGCAGCCAGCCCCCCAGGACCACAATGTGCCCAATGGAATGCCAAACGACGCTCCACCTCAAGGCGTCATCAACGTAATACATGGAGTCTTTGAACCTGAGCGCGTATGCGAGCTCAGAGGTTCAATCAAAAAGGCTGAGCACTTCAGAGAGGTACTAAGTGTCCAACCAGTCGCCAAAAAAGGGAAGATAGAGGCCACAAATGTCATGTCCTTCTCAGATAAAGACTTGGCGAGAATTTATTGCCCTCACAACGATGCCTTGGTCGTCACTCTTCGAGTCAAGGATTTTGACGTCAAGCGGATTCTGATCGACCAAGGTAGTTCCTGTGAAATCATGTATTATGAAACCTTCAAGCAACTAAAGTTGCAGGATAAAGACTTGGCGCCTGCCGTATCTCCCCTTATCGGATTCAACTCTATGCCAGAATGGCCCGTCGGCAAAATTATCCTCCCAGTCAGAGCAGGGAGCGTGACGAAACAGGTGGAGTTTTGGGTGATAAAGGTTCCCTCCACCTACAACGTTATCTTGGGCAGAACATGGCTGCATGCCATGCGCTCGGTGGCATCCTCCTACCACCAAGTGATGCGATTTCCCAACGACACAGGAATAATTGAAGAAGTATATGGGGACCAGATTATGTCCAAACAATGCTTCGTCACAACGAATGGCAGCCGCGCTGCCAAAGGATATGTTCATTCGGTTGAAGAACCTGAGAGTAATGAACTGTTCGCAGAGGTTGGGAAAGCGGCTGATCAGAAAGCGGTGGAGACTTGGTGGAAGTAAGAATCGACGAAAAGAACCCGGATAAGTTCTTCTTGCTTGGTTCGTCATTATCCAGCGCTGAGAGGTTGGAGGTTATGGAATTCTTGACCTCCAACATCGAAGTGTTTGCCTGGACGCCGTACGACATGCCAGGCATTGATCCAAACCTCATCTGCCACCAACTCAATGTCCACCCATCTGCCAGACCAGTCATTCAACGCACGCGAAGATCAGCACTCCACCACGCCGAGATAGTGGCAGAAGAAGTGGGTAACCTACTGGAGGCAGGAGCAATCAGAGAGGTACATTACCCCAAGTGGATCTCCAACACCGTCGTGGTGCCAAAGAAGAATGGCAAGTGGCGCGTCTGCGTCGACTACAAGACGGTCAACAAAGCATGTCCGAAGGATAGTTTCCCCCTACCAAGGATAGATCAATTGGTGGACCTAACAGCTGGGCACAGCAGGCTTAGCTTCCTAGACGCATATAGAGGCTACCATCAGATAGCCATGCACGAACCTGATCAGGAAGTAACATCCTTCACCACTCCAAGAGGACTATACTGCTACAAGGTCATGCCCTTTGGCCTAAAGAACGCAGGGGCGACATTCCAGAGAATGGTCACAAAGATGTTCGAGCCATTGTTAGGCAGAACAATGGAGGCTTACATCGACGACATGGTGGTCAAAAGCAAGGATGCGGATGACCATCTAAAGGACCTAGATGAGATGTTCCAGATCCTGAAGAAACACAAGCTGCGCCTTAACGCTTCTAAGTGCGCATTCGGTGTAGGGTCTGGCAAGTTTCTGGGTTTCCTGGTGACCAACAGGGGTATTGAGGCAGACCCCTCCCAAATCAAAGCAATTCAGGAGCTAGAAAGGCCTAACTCAGTGAAAGAAGTGCAGCATCTCACCGGCATGGCAGCAGCACTTAACCGATTCATCAGCCGGTCCTCAGACAGATTGCGTCCATTCTTCCAGTCATTAAAAGCTAAGTTTGAGTGGGACGAAGAATGCGACCAAGCTCTGGAGAGCTTGAAGGAATACATGTCTTCTCCACCCCTACTTGTCACTCCCATACTTGGAGAGGAACTCTTCCTCTACTTGGCAGTCTCTCAGCACGCGGTAAGTGCAGTGTTGGTCCGAGCAGAAGGAATCCAACACCTTCCAATCTTCTATGTCAGCAAGACATTGTTAGGTGCCGAAACGAGGTATTTGCCACTGGAGAAACTGGCCTTGGCCTTAATGATGGCCTCAAGGAAGTTGTCACATTACTTTCACGCCCACACCATAGTTGTTCTCACAGCCTTCCCACTCAAGGCTTTATTTGAAAGGGCGAACTTTTCTGGGCGGATTCTGAAGTGGGCAGTGGAATTGGGACAATACGACATCAAGTTCCAACCCAGAACCGCAGTAAAAGCCCAATCTTTGGCAGACTTCGTCGCAGAATTCACTCCTGGAAGCCACCAAGTCTGCCCAATCGACCTGACTGACACAACCGAACAAGGGATGGAGATTGACGCCGGAATAGCGCAACCCCTAGTGCAGGTAACTCAGCCAGAGCCTAAGGCAGACCAGAGTAGAAAAGGCAGGAGGAGGAGGAAGCAGACCTTACTACACCAAGTCAAAACTCACCAACAACTAATGACTTGGTCCAATCAGAAGACAAGGGGCAGACTGCAACTATGGATCATGAAGAAAGCCCCAGCGACATTCCAGACCCCACAACATCATCTGATCCCTCCACATGCTGGAAGTTGTTTGTAGGAGAGATGTGGAAGCTCTTTGTGGATGGAGCATCCAACCGACATGGAGCAGGACTCGGCATAGTCCTCATCTCTCCCGACGGCTTAGTAGTGGAGCAAGCAATCAACTTAGGCTTCCCAGCATCAAATAATGAAGCGGAGTATGAAGCGCTTCTAGCAGGTCTCAAGTCAGCATTCCACATGAAGGCCACCGAGCTAATGGTCTACAGCGACTCACAGCTAGTGGTGAATCAAATATCTGGCGACTACGAGGCAAAGGATGATAGAATGGCCAAGTACCAAGAATTGGTCAGAACAGAGATAAAAAAGTTCGAGAAGTGGTGAGGATTGAACAGATCGGCAGAGAGGAAAACAGCAGAGCAGACGAACTAGCAGGCTTCGCCTCAATGGCCAACACCTCCATTCCTCACCCACTGCTAATCGACTACCTGCCTAGACCAAGTATTGAAGACCCAGAAGTAGAAGAGGTATGTTGCGCAGAGTTAGGCCCTTCTTGGATGGATCCCATCATACTGTTCCTGAAAGACGGCACCTTACCGGAAGAGAAGAAAGAAGCCAACAGAATAAGAGCAAAGTCGCAGCGATTTTGGCTCTCTCCATCCTTGGCATTATACAAAAAGTCGTTCTCAGGACCTTACTTGAAGTGTGTTCACCCCAGCAAAGTGGAAGCATTCCTGTTTGAAATACACGAGGGTGTTTGTGGCAGCCATCAAGGAGGAAGATCATTAGCGTATAGAGCAATCTCACAAGGATACTGGTGGCCATACATGCAAGCAGATTCAGAGAAGTATGTCAAAAAATGCGAAAAGTGTCAGAAGTTTGCGCACCAAATACACCAACCTGCCAGAGAACTACTACCATTAACCAGTCCATGGCCTTTCGCAAATGGGGGTTGGACATAGTAGGCCCACTTCCAACAGCTCCAGGCAACAGGAAGTTTTTCTTGCCGCAACCGACTACTTCACAAAGTGGGTAGAAGCAGAAGCCTTGGCGTCAATCAAGGAAAAAGATGTGAAGAAGTTTGTCTGGCAGAATATCATCACTCGATTTGGCATACCAAAGGCACTGATCTCAGACAACGGCACTCAATTCGATGGTAGGATTTTCAGAGGCTTTTGTGAAGAGTACAAGATAGAGTTCTACAATTCTACACCGGCATATCCCCAAGCAAATGGTCAAGCAGAGGCCTCAAACAAAGTCGTCTTGGACGGATTGAAGAAAAGGTTAGAAAGAGCAAAAGGCAAGTGGGCAGAAGAGCTCCCTCATGTTTTATGGGCTTACCGTACCACGCCGCGACGGTCAACAGGAGAAACACCATTCTCCTTAGCTTACGGCATGGAGGCAGTCATCCCATTAGAAGTTGGCCTCCCCACAATCCGAAGCGAAAACTTTGATCCAGACTTAAATGGCGAAGCCATAGCATTAGAGCTTGACCTTGCAGAAGAAAGAAGAGACAGAGCATTGGTTCACATCGCCTCCTACCAACAAGAGTTGTCTAGAAAGTATAACAAAACAGTGCATCCAAGGCAATTCAAGATCGGAGATTGGGTACTGCGCAAGGTAATGGGGAACACCTTAGTTCCAGGAGATGGCAAGTTAGGACCTAATTGGGAAGGACCTTACAAAGTGGTCGGATTAGCAGGCAAAGGGGCATACCACTTGGAAGATGAGGACGGCAAAAGAATTCCCAGACCATGGAATCTCAATTGTTTTATTTCTAGCTTGTTTTAAGTTGTTTAATTTTTTTTTTTTTTTTTTTTTTTTTTTTTTTTTTTTTTACTTCCAATAAAACAATTCGATTCTTTTTCAGTATAATTGTTTTCAGTAGACAATAGCCTTAGTAAGTTAGTAGCATTGTAAACATAGTTGGCCGGATTAAACCAACACCCTTCCTAAGCCCAGGATAAGGATCCAGGCTGCAGGACGTTTGGTCGAAAAAAAAACCACAATTTGATTCTAAGTTGGCTGGAAAAACCAACTTAGAGGTTGGCTGGATTAAACCAACACCCTTCCTAAGCCCGATAAGGATCCAGGCTGCAGGACGTTTGGTCGAAAAAACCAAACATTTGATTCTAAGTTGGCTGGAAAAACCAACTTAGAGGTTGGCTGGATTAAACCAACACCCTTCCTAAGCCCTGGATAAGATCCAGGCTGCAGGACGTTTGGCGAAAAAAACCAACATTTGATTCTAAGTTGGCTGGAAAAACCAACTTAGAGGTTGGCTGGATTAAACCAACACCCTTCCTAAGTCCAGGATTAGGATCCAGACTGCAGACGTTTGGCCGAAATAACCAACATTATATTCTAGGTGGCTGGAAAAACCAACTAAGAGTGGTTGGCTGGATTAAACCAACTCTTTTTACTCTTCAGCCGAAGTAAGTTATATCGGCTGAAGAGTGGTTGGCTGGATTAAACCAACTCTGTTACTCTTCAGCCGAAGTAAGTTATATCGGCTGAAGAGTGGTTGGCTGGATTAAACCAACTCTTGTACTCTTCAGCCGAAGTAAGCTATATCGGCTGAAGAGTGGTTGGCTGGATTAAACCAACTCTTGTACTCTTCAGCCGAAGTAAGCTATATCGGCTGAAGAGTGGTTGGCTAGTGAGTCAGATAGCTAACCGGGATCACAGTTGTACAGATAAGTTCATGGAAAAATGCATTACAAGTACAGGCATACATACAGAACCGAAATAAGGGTCGAGATTTTTTCATTGAAGTCAAAAACCAAGTACAGGCAGAAGGGTCGTAGCCCGGTTACAAGTTCGAACAAAAGGAAAAAGAAAAAAGAACAAGTTCAATTAAGAGTCATCTATTTCGGCATCCAGATCGGTCCCAAGATCGGTACCACTCCGGTATCTGCAGTCGGAGCAGTCTCGGTCGGGAATTGGACACCGCATTTTCAACCGTTGCCTCAACCGAGCTGATGGGTCACCGGTTTGCTCTTGGTTAGCCGGAGTCTCAGTTGCTTCTTCTTCATCATCATCATCATCATCGTCATCTGATGAGCCGAGAAATTGGTTCTGGATTTCATCAGCGTATCTTGCAGTGAGACCGGAATGAAGTGCTCCGGAGCGTTGTAGGCCTCGGTTTCAGGCCCACAACCGATCTTCTCCATTGCACCTCTCCAGCCGCACTTAAAGAACAAATTCTTCGCTGCTTCGCATTGTAGGGTGTAGCCAGCTTCGGCCTCTTGAACCCTCCTTGGAGGCATCTTCAGCCTTTTCCTTCAACGCTGCTATTTCGGCGTCTTTTTTGGTCTGCATTTGCGCCATCTCCCACAGGTATTGGTCTTTTACTCGGTCACGGCACGCTGTTTGTCACTATCAGCCGAGGCAACCAGTCCGGTCAGACGGGCTACCTCGGCCTCCAGTTCGGCCGACCTTTGCTTGATCAGTGCCAGCTCGGCAGTTTGGTTTCGGCTCCCTCATTAATTGCCTTGTTGTTTTTCGAAGATCCATCACATGCTTATGAGCGATGTGGTTTTCTGAATAGCCTGCAAAAGAGAGTTCCTTTGTTACCCGAGCTAAAAGTTGGAAAAATTAGACTGACTGAAAGAGGACAGCGCCACTTACCAGGATCATAGATTTTGTGGACGACCGGATGCTTTAAGCTCGGTATTCAGTTGCTTGCTGTGGTGCTCCATGTCTTTAGGGAGACAAACACCCCTGGCCAGGTTGAAGGCCAGTAGGTGATCCTTCTCAGCAACAACCGAGTCGCTTCTTGGATATCTCGGTTGCTAAAGACGAGGGTGGAGCCCATTTGGTATCAGCTCGGTCTGCCTGCTCCGGCTGGGGGCTCGGTACGAGTTCGGTTGAGAGCTCGGGGAAGGATGGTGTCGTCCTCATCAACCAAACGCTGATCGGTCTCAGTAGTCCGGGCGCGCTTAGCTCGGCGAGAGGAGGATGGCTGCTGAGATGGAAGAGCCACCACGGCTTCAGTGGTTTGGCGGGTTTGGAGGCACTTCGGCCCTGGTGGTTGCGGTAAGCATAGCCTTCATCCGGTTCTTCTTCGCCATCTCTTGTTCGGGTTAGGGCACGAGCACAATTTCTGGCAGGGTTGGGTCCGGTTCTGGTGGGTCTTCAAGGAGGAAATCAGTCACCTTTGATTTTCGGCGACCGGAGTAGCGGTAGGTCGGTTGGAAGTCGAGGAGTTTAGCCCAGCTTCTTTCTCGAACCCGAAGTGCGGCGCGGAGAACACCTAAGTTGGGGTAGCCGTACTGGGAGTGGAGGAAAGCTGAATCTGCAAGAAATAGAACAAGTGTAAGTTCGGTTATAGAAGGGAACCGAAATCAACAAAATCAAGAAATGCAACCGAAGTATGAATACCGGGCTCTCCTTTCTTCCAATTTATTCTTCGGCCTGGGATCGGGCCTGGAAGTCTTCGAAATTTCCAGAAACCCAAAAGAAGTCGTCGTCGTTCAAGTCCTTATCCGGTGTATGTTTTTTTTATCTTTTCTCTACCTCGGCGCACTCTCAAATAGTAGCACCAGCCTTGGTTTTTGGATCCTATTGAGTACTGATGTAGTATCTCGGCCAGACCTAGGTTCAGACCGGTTTGTTGGTTCAGAGCATCTATGCCCATTATTATTCGGGTATGTGTTGGTGGATAGTTGGGTTGGGCAAAGTCTAGTCTGCCTAAGAAATTCGCATATAAGGGGCTGAACGGGGAACCTGAGTCCGGTCTCGATTATTGACTGGAGGGTGAATGGTACGAAGCCTTCTTCATCCCAGGGGTCTACTCCTTGTTCGGCTAGGACCAGGTTTACATCGGCTGGGATTTGGTAGTCCTTCCTGAATTCGGCTAGGCCCCCTGGGGTTTCTACAAGACATCTATACTTCCCCATTTTATTGTATAAGTTAAATAATTTATCTCGGTGTAAGAGGGTGCTCGGTAGCTCGGTTGAGTGCACGGAGGTATCTGGGCAACCTAAGTCTGCAAAGTGAAAAGACAAGCTGTTAAGCACAGATCGAGGACCGTGCTACAGAAACAAAGCAAGAAAAGGCCAAACTTATTTCGGCTCTACAGGGTGCTATGTTTTTCACATCGGTTTGCAAAGGATCATGTTATCTCGGTTTTACTATTTGGTTTCGTCATTCCGGCTGAACGTCAAGGGGCAGCTTTCTGAGTTCGGTTTGGGAACTCTGAATGCTGGCTTGGCCCCTGGAGTTTCAGCTCGGTCAAGTACTACGGTTTCTAGTTCGGTGGGTTTTGTTTCGGCTATTATGGATCGATTAGTGACCTATTGAAACTACTTTGATGTGCGCAAGTACTAGTTCGGTTTCAATTCTCCTATATCTGTACATACATCGCAAACATTGTTCTAGTCCGGTTGGGGCATGTGCAAAGATCAAAACTACGTTTTACAGGTTGCTTCATGGCATTCATTGTGTTCTTGTGATGAATTTTTTCAGAAAGTGCAGGCTTAGCATAAAAGTGTTTCTAAAGGAAAAAAACAACAACATAAACAGTTTGCTAGGGATTCAATAAAAGGAACAATGAAAGCAGAAACAGTGAAAAGAGAAGCAGATTTGATAAATACTTACCAGGAAAGGAGAGAAGCTGGAGGCAGAGGTAGCAACAGCAATGGAGGGCACGAGTTCTTGAGATACAAGGAAGAAGGGCAATAGAACAAGAGAATTGGGCAAAAATGAGGAATGTGTTTTGTGTAAAAGACAAAAAGGCGGGAACTATTCAATTTTTTCGGAGTACGAGGGCGGCTGTACAGCTGTGGAGGACAAACCAGAGCATGCCACGTGTCATGGGAAGGACAAGCGTTTCAGTTTCTGCAACTGAAGAGACGTTTGACCGGACATTCTCAGCTCGGCTTAAAGTTAGCTCGGCTGGATAAGCTAAATGGCTTTTAGCTCGGCTGGAGAAGCTACTGGGTTGTAGTTCGGTTGCAAAGGTTTGCAAATTCTAGCTCGGCTGTATGGGCAGGTCGGTTGATTACGGGTAATCCCTATCATGCTGTGCAGATGGAAAAGGGGCAATTGAGAGGGTAATTTATATAGATAAATTGGGCCGAGCTAGGCATTGGGCCGTAGTGGGCCACAGCCGAAATGGGCCGAATGAAGTGGCCATTCATGTTACTTCGGTCTCATGAACAGCTTGGAAGTTAGTCCGGTCTGAGAATGGGCTAAGGTTAGGCCGGTCCAGGTACTTCGAGGGCATAGACCAGTTTTGAGGTTATATCGGCCTTGCATGCTAGTCCGGTCTCAAGTTGTTAGTTCGGTCGGAACATGTGGGACCGAGGTATGTTAAGTCCTGGAGAGGACTTGTTCTGAAGATAGTTCGGCGCGTTTCTCTTATGGATAAGCTCGGTCCTAGCATAGGAAAGCCGAGGTAAGAGAAGGAGGTTAGGACCGAACTAGGGGTTACTTCGGCCATAAAGGAGTTCGGCCGAAGTACAGCCATCTCACTTGGCTTAAGCAGTGAGGAGGGTGTTAGAGGATAAGCATTATCTTCTAGGAGTATGAATCCTAGAAGGACTCTACGTAAGGAGGAGTAATCCTAGAAGGACTCTGCAAATGGAGGAGTGAGAGTCCTACCAGGATTGTGCCACGCGAAACCTATATAAGCTCACCAATATCACCTTTGGAGAGGTAATGCAACTTTTGTTCCCTGATTACACAGAGCTTTTGCCTATTCGTCTTGCTTACTGACTTAGGCATCGGAGAGGTTTCCGGCACACACCCGCCGGCTAGCTCACGTGTGTATTTTCAGGTGTTTTAACGACGTCGTACGGAGGAGCGCAGACTTGGTCAACAGGATTATACGAGAAGGTATATTTCTTTCCCGTACAGTTTCTAATATTCGATCATTTTAATTTTTTACATGAATATTTTACTTAACGGGTCTTAAAAATGAACTGTTCAAATCACCAAAATCAGACCCAAATAGACTTACCAAACCTAAACGCTCTCCCCAATTGAAAGGACCAATATTAGAGAAACTCAATCCAAAAATAACATAGTATAGACCTAAATTTTGTTTAGGTCAAGTACAAGAGATAGACTTGATGCAGTACAATATACTATCAACTTGTTTGAGACACATTATTTTTATGAGGAGTTGTTTGTGGTGTCCTAAATAAGTGCATCTTTTGACTTTTTATGAAATATGGGTTGGGTATGGGTTGGGTTTGAAGTGATATGACAGAGAGGTGATGTGACTTAAATAGAAAAATGACTTTTTAACTTTTTTTGGTTATGCCAAACCAAGCCTGAATATAAATGAGATTATTGATAAGATTAAGAAAAATATTTTTTAGCATTATGATGTTATAAAGAATTAAAGATATGAAGGAAGGATGTTATATTATGGGATAAAAGATTGAATAGAGAAGGAAAGAAATGCTTGTACTATGGTTAGAATGGAATAAATGATGTATAAAAAAAATATAATTATTTTTTGTAGTTGGATGAAGAAGGGAAATAATTTGGAGAGGCCTAATCCCCTTAATCCTATTTGTGATTCGGTATAATTTATTCCCATTTAAGTTATCATATTAGTATTAAAATTATAAAAAGTTATTATATGTTTGTCTGGAATGCTAAATTAAAAAATAAGTAGGATTCGATTGTCTTTCACATATAATCCCCTCTTATTTTGCAACCAAACAAGAGAATGGCTTCTCTCACACTTCTTTCCTATTGATGTGTTAGTTTTCAGGGCTTTTTTTTTTTTTTTTAATAATAATTATTTGACGTCATTATTGTGTAACCCATTTTAAGAAGTGGAGTTTTTAGTCAAAAAATTAAAAAAATTATTATAAATTTTTAAATCATTCTCTCAATTTTTTTTTTTACTTTTTTTAAAACATAAAAAAATTAAAAAAAAATCAATTCCTAAACAAGTCCAAAGTTTATCAAATATATTGTGTGTCTAAAATTATGTATTAAACTTTTTTTAATAATTAAAATCTAAATAAACAAGGTTAATGTTTGTAAATTTTGAGTTAAAATACAACATTGGACCAAATGTTATCTTCTAGTAAAAATAAAAATTTTAAAAATGAACACGTGTTTTAGGTGAAATTAAAGGCAATGTGTGTTGTTAAAAAATTAAAAATAAAATAGAAAGTAATTTAGTGAAACATTTAAGAGGTCGGTGTGGTTCATGTTTTAACCGAGTTTAATGTTGACCCATTGCGCATTTGTAAATTGAACTCACCAAACACGTGGACCATGAACCCTAAAGTCTACGAACCTCCGACCCACACGGTCTGCCTATGTCCACTCATTCGCTTGTTTTTCTTTTTTTAATTCTTAAATTTTTTAATTGTTTTATATTAGCCTATTGGGTCCTCACCACGTGTCCTTTTCCCTCAGAATGCCATGTGGTCCCTTGGTACTTTATTCTCTGCCCAATACTGTTTAAGTACATGTCAACTATTTTACTTTTGTCAACTTACACCTCTCCAGTTCAAAAAAAAAAAAAAAATAAGGGCAAATTACAAACACCCCTCGAGCTTTGGTAAAAATATAGATTTTTTATGAGGTTTGAAAAATTACATCACACTCTTGAAGTTTATATTTTCATAACAAATTATCCCTTGAGATTTTTATTTTCATACAGATTTTCTCCTAATTTTTCCTAATTTGTTATGAAAATTTGACCCTCAGGGGACAATTTGTAATTTCTCAAACCTTAGGAAAAATCTGTATTTTTACCAAATCTCGCGGGGTGTTTGTAATTTGTCCAAAAAAAAAAAAAACTTACACCTCTTGCTTTTGAAAAAAACAAAATAAGTTAACAAAAATACACCTCATGATTACTTCACATTGACGTCATATAAATTTTAAAATGCTGAAAATTTCAAAAAAAATAAAAAATAAAAAATAAAAAATGCTAAAAAATTTATACAATTCCGCATGCATGTGAGTCTCATATTATGTGTGTTTTATACCTATGTAAAATTTTGAGTAAAAATTTTTAGAATCCCTAAAAAATTATGCACACTCCCATGAAATTTTATAAGATGTACCATGCAATAAAACAATTCTAGTTATTAGAATAGGATAAAGGTAAAATACAGTCGTCATTCTCAAGCTCTTTTCTGTAGGTCAATTCATTTTAATTTCAATAGTTTATTTTATAGGATCTATTCATAAATTTATTTATGTAAAAAAGTTAAGTAAAGTAAACATTGATAGTCACATAATTAAATCATATTTATTTTTTTTTTATAGAAGTGGATAATTTATTTTTAAAATTATACTTGTGATTTATATTTTTTAGAACAAGATATAATTTAATCATATAATTATTAATATCCAGCTAACTTAATTTTTAACATAAATAATCTTTTTAATAAGACTTACAAAATGAATAGCTTAAATCGTTGAGATGTGCCCTCGGTCAGTGAAACCCACCCACTGAAAAGCACAATGCCTCTTGTTGTGCCGAAGCCATCGCATGGCTTGTCCCCATTGATAACATAATGAGTAATATGGAACTAAAAATTGGGTGATTTTCTCAACCAAAAAATAAATAAATATTGGAATGGTTTCTACAATTTTACTTACAATTATATCAAATCATATTTATTATATAATATGATCTTATTTATCATTAGAATTGATTTTTTTTAATCAATATGAATATATTTATAAATACTAAAAAAATTTATGAAATTGAACCATAAATTAGGTACAAAGTCTATCAATTGGAAGCTCAATTCTAACAATTACATCAATATAAGAAAAAGTCACATCAATATATGAAAGAGCTCAAAATAAAAAAACAAATAAACAATTACACAAAGAGCTCCTAATATAGAAGAATTGTTCTTTATGAAAAATTGACCACCGCCTTTTAGTTAAAATCGTAGATGAATGATCAACTGAGTTAGTTCAATTAATTTCACTCGAACTTATCTTAATTAGTAGAAAATGCAATTAAAAAATTAGAATTTACTTATTGTTAGAATTGCTTTATGAGTTATTATATTGGATGGTTTGAATAATTGCACAAATACTTTATGAAAATTGGCTTGAGGATTTCTCACGTGAAGTCATTGAATGGAGCCAAATATTAGACATGGATTTTAATGTGAAATTATGCAAGGTTTTTACCTCCATTATTTGTAAGTAATTGTCATTATTAATAATTATTATTATTATTATTATTATTTTGGGTAGTTGTTAAGGATTATACCACCTAAGTGTATATTATTGTTAATTGTTAATTGTAGTGACATGAAGTAGTTGCTGAAAATGGTAGCCCTACGTGTGTGTATACTCAACAAATCATATACATTCTCATGGACCAAATATTGTACTCCTATATAACTACTACCTATATATATATATATTTTTTTGATAACTCAGGGTGTCCGGGTCAGCTTGCGCGCATCTCGACTAATCTCTGGGGGACCAATCCTACCGTCCACAAAGGGGGGCCCCATTTAAAGCCAGAGCAAAACTCTGTATAGACTGGCCCAACGCAAGAATTGATAACTACTACCTACATAGATACACATTTGAGTTGACAAATTAATACTAAAGTTTTTTAATCACAATAATGATCATCTTACTGGTATAAGCTCCAATTATGGTGCTTAAAACATATATAGATTATGCAAACAAAAGTGGGGCTAGAGGATTTATGAGTAGACGTGCAAGTGATTGTCTCAATTTAAGGGTTATATTATTATCATTTTCTTAAATCTCACTAATAAGTAATAACATTCTTGATGATTAACAGCGAGTTGGAGTACCTGCGTGCCAAAGGCATAGCAAGTCAACTGCCCCTCTAGGGGGCCTCATTTCGAGGTCATCAAGGAGATTTAAACTGTTTATTTTTTAGATAATGTTGAAGATATTATTTATGTATAAAATTAAATTAATTAGATATTGACAATTACATTATTAGTTCACATTTATTTTTTAAAAAATTGACTAATAAATGTGATTTAAGAATTAACTTTTAAAATTTTTCAAAGGCGGATGTGATCCAATCACGTTGTTAGTTATATTTTATTAACTTGATTTATTGTAAGAATGACTAGATTAATTTAGCGAGTCTTACTAATTGAATAATATGATAGAGTTTGTAAGTCAGATCACAAGAACAAATATTAATGTCGATATTATTATACATAACATCCATACAACACTACAAAAAATTTGATTTTAGAGAACAAAATTTAGGACAATTATTTTTAGGAACCAAATATTTTTATTCCGAAAAGTGTCATTATATTTTTAGCAATGAAAATTAAACATTACTGATGAATTATTATTTTTTTGGAACCAAATTTTTTGTCTCAAAAAATAAGTCATTTTGAGACCAAATTATTTTGTCCCTAAAAGTCTATTTATTAGTGACATTTTTAAAATTTTGTCGCTAAAAGTCTTATTTTTTACTTTTCGGAACGACCTTTTAGCGACTACCCTAATGACAATAAAAACTGGTCTATAAATGTTTTTTGTAACAAAATTTTCACTTTTAAAAATCAAAATATTTAGCCTCTAAAACTCTTATATGTTGTTGTACAATTTATTAACGTGAGGCTCATCCATGCTGGTTTGAGAGTTATACCAATAAATGGTATGAATTCTATGTATAATAATATCATACGTAACACTGAATAATGTAAATTTTATGTGTAAAAAAATATCACACAATAATGAATAACATTTGCATGACATGAGCATTGAGGGGCCAAGTGGGGGGAGGGGGGTGGGGGTGAAGAGAACATTCTCAAGCAAAAAGGGACAAGAAGAAAATCCAAGGAGTGGATGAGTGTGACCTAATTCCATTTTGCATCCATGGAAAGCGACTATGGTGTCCTAGCTATAAGTACAAGAGTCCAATCTTTATTTTTTTTTACTAATTATTATTATTATTATTATATCTAGAGCTGCATTGTCCTACTCTATTCTAGTCCTCTCTCACTTGTTGCCATAACCTAACTACTCTGCCTCATAAATATTTGTAAGTATTTTTTAATGGATCTAGAAATTTTTATTGCTTTATTGAAATGCGAAAGTGTTATTTTTGAAATGAGTAATGCTATGTTGTCCAAGTTATTAATATATTGGTATAATGTATTGAAGTTACGGTCTATTGTATTTGTTAGGGAAAATCGATGATTCTTCATAAGTAAATCAATTAATGGGAATAAAAATTAATGTAGAAAAATTAAATCAAAGGCAACACAAGAATTTTTACGTGGTTCTCTCAATGTGAAGTACGTCCACGGGATCGAAATCCGATTCCACTATCAATCAAATAAGTTTCAAACGATTACAAACGAGACACTAATAGTCTCACAAAACTACCCTTAGGTGAATTCCAAATAATCACAAATAAACAAGAGGAAAGACCTCACCAAATAGATGAACAAAAATCTTCAGAACCAGAGTTGTAGAAGATCCAAAATAACGAACCAAATCAACACCGAAAACAAAGCAAAGAACCACCCAAATTAATTCCACTTTTCACACACCCAAATAATTGATTTCACCAAAGTGGAGTATGTGTAGCAGCCGTTTTCTTCCCCCCGGGATGAGCAAAAATAAACCCTAAAATATTGTGAATTTAGGATTTATTATCAAACCTTAGTTGTTTCCAAATTGGATTGGGTCTCCACAAATTAAATATAATATATAAAAATATATTATAATTAATACTAAACCAAATTAAACTCTTTTTCAAAACCAATTGGATCCCACACTCCAATAAGGAGGTATACCCAACAATTCTCCCCCTACCGACTTAGGTGGAGATATCAACCATACCCACCAAAGTTCGACACTTTAAATGTTTGTCCCTCGACAAAGTCTTAGTCAACATATCTGAAATATTATCATCTGTGTAAACCTTTTCGAGTTGCAACAATTTCAAATCTAACACATCACGAATCCAATGGTATCTCACATCAATGTGTTTCGATCTCGAATGAAAAGTAGAATTTTTACTCAAGTGAATAGCACTTTGACTATCACAATAAAGCACATATTTTTCTTGTTTCAAACCAAACTCTTACAAAAATTTCTTCAACCATAACTCTTCTTTGCAAGCTTCCGTAATGGAAATAAATTCAGCTTCGGTAGTTGAGAGAGCAACACATTTTTGTAATTTAGATTGCCATGCCACAGCTCCCCTGTAAAAGTCATCAAATACCCCGAAGTAGATTTCCTAGAATCAACATCACCGGCCATGTCAGAATCCGTGAACCCATCAAGCATCGGCTTACCATCCCCAAAACACAAACACACCTTCGAAGTCCCTCGAAGTCCCTCGAAGATACCTTAGAATCCATTTTACCACTGCCCAATGTTCTTTACCCGGATTAAAGAGAAAACGACTTACCACACCAACGGCGTGAGCAACATCCGGCCTTGTACAAACCATGGCGTACATCAAAGAACCAACTACTGAAGCATAAGAAACTTTCAGCATCTCTTCCTTGTCTTTCTCACTTGTAGGACATTGATTCGAACTAAGCTTGAAGTGACCTGCAAGTGGACAACCAACCGGCTTTGCTTTATTCATGTTGAACCTTTCAAGAACTTTCTCAATGTAGCTTTCTTGAGACAACCAAATCAGCCCCTCTTTGCGATCACGAACAATTTTCATACCAAGTATTTGCTTTGCCGGTCCCAAATCTTTCATAGCAAAAGACTTGCTCAACTCCAATTTCAACCTGTTTATCATGGTAGAATCTTGACCCACAATTAACATGTCATCAACATGAAGCAAAAGAATAATAAATTTGCCATCCGGAAAATTTTTCACAAACACACAATGGTCCGAAGTGGTTTTAGAAAAACCATTATTCATCATGAAAGAGTCAAATTTTTTGTACCATTGCCACGGGGCTTGCTTGAGACTATACAAACTTTTTTTCAATTTGTAAACAAATTTCTCTTTCCCTTTTTCCACAAAACCTTCCGGTTGCTCCATGTAAATTTCTTCTTCAAGATCACCATGAAGAAATGCGGTCTTCACATCAAGTTGCTCAACTTCAAGGTTCATACTTGCAGCCATGCCAAGTACAACCCGAATAAAAGACATCTTTACAACCGATGAGAAAATCTCGTCAAAGTCAATACCTTTCTTTTGCCTAAAGCCTTTCACAACAAGACGTGCTTTGTATCTCAGAGTCTTGCCATCATTCTTCAATTGAAAACCTACTTATTTTTCAGAATTTTCCTCCCTTTAGGCAACTTCACTAAATCATAAGTCTGGTTTTCAAGCAAGGAATTCATCTCCTCGTCCATGGCCTTTTTCCAATCACCTTTCTTTGCATGCTCAATTGCTTCTTAGTAGCTCTCAGGCTCCCCTTGATCGAAAATCAACACAAATTCATTGGGAGGATACTTTCTTGAAGGTTGTCGGTCCTTTGTAGATTTCCTCAACTCAAGTTGTGGTGGCGGTTTTTGAGTTGGATGCTCTTCCTTAATTTTTGGCTCAACTTCATTAGGATTAGCATCATCCTCTACATCTTCAATAGGTAGCTGTACGTCTCCCCCGTTTTCATCATCAACTGAAGATGAAGGAGATGAATCCATGTCAATGAGGTCACTAGTTCTTGGCTCCGGTTGATCACATTTGCCAAAGTCTTCAATTGTTTGGTCTTCAAGAAACACAACATCACGGCTTCGAATGACTTTCTTGTCGACCGGATCCCACAATCTATACCCAAATTCATTACGCCCATAGCCAAGAAAAATACATTGTCTTGACTTACTATCAAGCTTAGACCTCTCATCCTTTGGAATGTGAACAAAAGCTCGGCAACCAAACACTTTCAAGTGCTCATAAGACACATCTTTGCCGATCCAAACTCTTTCTGGAACATCACCATTCAAAGGATAGGAAGGAGACAAATTGATCACGTCAACCGCTGTCTTCAATGCCTCACCCCAAAAGGACCTTGGCAATTTAACTTGTGAAAGCAAACACCTTGTTCTTTCCACAATGGTGTGATTCATCCTCTCAGCAACGCCATTTTGTTGAGGAGTCTTCTTAACTGTCTTTTGATGCCGAATACCTTAACTGCGACAATACTCATCAAATGGCCCAATGTATTCATCACCATTGTCTGATCGGATGCACTTCAATTTCTGCCCTGTTTCTCTTTCAACCATGGCCTGAAAATGCTTAAATACTTCTAGAACTTGATCTTTAGTTTTTAGTAGAAAAGCCTAAACCTTCCTTGAATAATCATCAATGAAAGTAACAAAATAAAGTGCATCACCATGTGTTCTAACTTTTAAAGGACCATAAACATCCGAATGAATCAACTCCAAAACATTTTCTTTTCTAGAAGCAACATTTTTATGAAAAGAAACTCTATGTTGTTTACCCGCCAAACAATGAACACAAGTTTTGAGATGTGTACCTTTCAAATCGGGTAGAAGCTCTTTCTTGAACAATACTTGCATCCCCTTTTCACTCATATGGCCAAGCCGCTTGTGCTACAATTCGGTAGAAGTATCATCTTCAAGTGCATTGACAACACCTTTACAAATTTTTCCTTACATCGAATAAAGTGTATGAGTCTTCTTGCACTTAGCCACCACCAAAGAACCCTTTGTGAGCTTCCATATTCCATCACCAAATTTGTTATTGAAGCATTCATCATCTAGCTTCCCAGTAGAGATCAAATTGAGGCGAATGTCGGGAACATGTCTCACATCTTTAAGCAACAACTTGCAACCCAAATTTGTTTCCAAGCAAATATCACCCATGCCGATAATCTTGAACAAACCTTCATTACCCATTCGAACAGAACCATAATCTCCTTCGGTGTAGGTAGTGAAGAAATCAACTCGAGAAGTCACATGAAAAGAAGCACCAGAATCAATCACCCAATTGCTCTCTTGGCCCACAAAATTGATACAATCATCTTCACAAATGACCATGAGATCATCGGTAGTAACTGCTGTAGTGTCTTCTTGCTTCTTATCCACACTTTTGTCACGCATTTTCTCCTTATTCTTGAGCTTTCGGCATTCCCGCTTCATGTGCCCCTTCTCATGGCAATAATAGCACTCAATGTCTTTCTTTGAAAAAGAACCATCTTTTGATTTGTCACGGCTTTGATCACGACCATAAGGAGTCTTACTCCTCCCCCTTGTTTTACTTCGGCCTCTCACAACAAATGCTTCTGAATGAGAGGAACCCGCTGATTTTCTTCTAGTTTCTTCATTCAACAAGCTACTAGTGACTTGGTCCATTGTGACAACTCCATCGGGCGCCGAATTACTAACTGTCACAACCAAAGTCTCCCAACTTTTGGGCAAAGAACTAAGTAGCATCAAAGCCTGCAACTCATCATCAAAAAAAAATTTCATAGAAGCAAGTTGGTTAACAATACTCTTTATTTCATTCAGATGTTCCGGAATAGGGCTGCCCTCTTTATATTCTAAATTAACCAACTTACGAAACAGAAAGGTTTTATTTGTGGCTGATTTTCTATCATAAAGACTCTCTAATTTTTTCTATAAATCATGTGCCGAAGTTTCAGTAGCAACATGATGAAACACACTGTCATCAATCCATTGACGGATAACACCAACGGCTTTTCGATTAAGCCTATTCCATTCATCATTTTTCATACCCTCGGGTTTGCCACTATCACCCTCAATGGGTCCATACAAATATTTACAAAATAATAGGTCCTCCATTTTAGTTTTCCAAGTTACCCAATTGCTTCCATTGAAGCTAGACATACGACCCACATTCCCCTCCATTGATTTACACAAATAAATAAACCCAAATAAACCGTAAGCTCTAATACCAGTTGTTAGGGAAAATCGATGATTCCCCACAAGTAAATCAATCAATGGGAATAAAAACTAATGCGGAAAAATTAAATCAAAGGCAACACAAGAATTTTTATGTGGTTCCCTCAATGTGAGGTACGTCCACGGGATCGAAATCTAATTCCACTATCAACCAAATAAGTTCCAAACGATTACAAACGAGACACTAATGGTCTCACAAAACCACCCTTAGGTGAATTCCAAATAATCACAAATAAACAAGAGAAAAGACCTCACCAAATAGATGAACAAAAATCTTCAGAATCAGAGTTGTAGAAGATCCAAAATAACGAACCAAATCAACACCGAAAACGAAGCAAAGAACCACCTAAATTAATTCCACTTTTTACACACCCAAATAATTGATTTCACCAAAGTGGAGTATGTATAACAGCCGTTCTCTTCCCCTCAGGATGAGCAAAAACAAACTCTAAAATATTGTGAATCTAGGGTTTATTATCAAACCTTAGTTGTTTCCAAATTGGATTGGGTCTCCACAAATTAAATATAATATATAAAAATATATTATAATTAATACTAAACCAAATTAAACTCTTTTTCAAAACTAATTGGGTCCCACACTCCAATAAGAAGGTATACCCAACAGTATTAATATAGCAATAACATATCATTAAAAAATATATATATATATATTACAATATTACTCTTTTAAATATATTTTCTCTTAATTGAGTTTTTAATCCTGAGATTTTTGACAAAAATAGTTTAATGTTTTGTACAATTTCTATATATGACCTTAGGTTTTAAAACCCAAGTCAATACATTCATAAAAAGAAGAAATGCATTAATTTTGAAAATATTTATTTCAATGAGAATATTTATTTATTTATTTTTCAACAAAATTATTATTTTAAAATAAGATATCTTGCTTCATAAAATTTAAACAAAATATTATATCCAAAAATAAATAAATAAACCGCATGCAAAACGACCCATTTCGAAGTGACATATTGAAATTTAACTAAGCAAAAATTAAGATTCCCCAGCCAATAAATAATAGGGGCCACATTACAAATTTTGGTTCTTTTAGAAACCAAATTAAAATAAATAAATAAAATTATAACCAAATTAGAAAGTAAATGAAATTAAATGCGATGTTGTCACAATCGGAGCTTTGACTCTTCAGACGCAGGAGAGGCCCCACGTGTTTGGCACGCGCACCTGCCGCGTGGAGCCCACTTTTGACCTATTACACCTCTCAGTTTCACACAATAGAGATCTAGTCAATAAGTAATATATATTTATATTTTTTTTGTAAATTAAAAGATTTTAATTAATTTTTTGTAGATAAATGCCTGTTTGATATTTAGTTATTATAATTATAATTTTTCAAATTATTAGCTTTAAAATTTTAAAATAAATTATAAATTTATTTGGTGTAATTTTAAGGGATAATTAACCGTAGGTCCGATTGAGTGGATTTATTTATTCATAAGTTATGAGTAACTTCTTTTGAGAAAATTGGAAAAAAGTCCATTCCAAATGAATATAAGATATTAGATTCAAGGAAAAATCTTATTTGGTGATAAAAACACATCGAAAAATGTCACAGGAAAAGTCACTGGCATCGGCACTAGAAAAGTCGCTTGAAAATTGATTGGAAAAGTAGTCGACAGAGGTGGAAGGTGGCTGGCGGCAGCAAGTGGTAGTGGTGAGGTAGAGAAATATGTGATATCTAACAGGTAAGTTGTTAAGTGAAATGTGTCACATTTTAACAGATAGTTAGTTTGGTGAATTTTAAGGGATAGACAAACATATTGATTTCAACAGATAGATAGATAAATTGATTTCAACAGATAGTTGTACTTTTGGACAAATTATGTCCTTTTGACCCAAAGAGATTAGAGTGCACCAATTTTTTTCTTTTTTCTTTCTTTGTTTCTTTCTTTCTTTATATATATATATATATATATATACTTATTTGTCACTTATTTTGATAACAAGAAAATTTTGAGACCTTTTAGATATATTTTTGTTTGTGGAATAATTAATTTATCAAAGTGATAAATGATTAAGATATTTTAACTTTTATTTATGAGTTGTGATTTATTTTTAATTTATTTGTGCTAGTTGGTATTGAAATATGAAATGAGAAATACAAATAGTTAAGCTTTATTTTTTTTATTAAAAAAAAATTCAAAATAAATTTGTCACTAAAAATTAGACTATGACTTCTTGATATATAGGTCCAATTGTAACTACTCCCAATGTTAATAATCTTTTTGCTGTGTGGATATTCATAATACCTTTAAAAATTATAATTATAACGAAAGGGATTGGACTTTTATGTCCATATATATATTTACGAGTTTTAAATAAGTTGAAAATAGATTATAATTTTAGAAAAACTTACGCTTTTTTAGATCGAATGAGTTGAAAAAGTTACGAAATTAAAAAAGAAAATTTAGTCAAAACTCATTCATAATAAAATTTTAATGTATTAAGAACAAGTATAACAGTTTTTCTTAAAAACTTCAACACATATCACTATTACCAAAATATTAAACTTTAAAATGATATAACTTTTGATCAAATGTCAATTTTTAATAAAATTAGTATTTTTAAAATTCCCTCATCAAGATCTATCAAATAAGATCTATGTAGACTATGAAATTCTTAAAAATATATATATATATATATATATATATAATTATTACTGTCAAAATTGATGTAAATAGTAACATGTTACTCTATTTGACAATAACATATTATTTTATTTCACAGTAACATGTTACTATGGCAATATTGTCAAAGAAAAAAAAAAGATATTTTATTTTATCTTTACTCAATTATGCACTTCCTCCTTAGAGGGTTTATAAAGTAAAATAAATTGGATTGTCCTTTTCACCAAACAAAAGTCTAATTAAGGGATTTTGGCTAAAATTTTCACATTATTCCAACCAGGCATTATTTGTTAGCTTAATTTTTTTTGGCAAATAATCTAATAAGTTGACTTTTAAATGCCACTAAACAGGGCCAAAAAAAATTTAATGGTTGAGAGAAGAATATCAATAATTAGTAATATTGAAACAAAACAAATAATTTATGAGGAATGCTATTTACTCTCACATTTTTACTTTGGATCCCTACTTCTTTGAACCATCACCCAACAAAATGGAACCCCTCCATAATACTGCACCTTAATACCAATTATATCCCTAATTAACCCCAAATCTAAACCTAAACCCAAACCAAAACCCTAACTCTAACCCTCATCCTATCCCTATTAACTCTAGTAACCACCACTGTTAGCCCACCTCCGCTGCTACGTCGACACCACCATCCATGGCTGTGTTGACGTTGTTTTGAACCAATCTAGCCCTTTACCCTGCCGGCTTGCCACTCCAACCACCTCCATCTCTGCCTCTTCTTCTTCTTCTTCTTCTTCTTCTTCTTCACTTGCAAAACCCTAACCCAGTCTTTGTCAACCGCATCGTCACCCATCACTATCGAAGAACCAACATCATCTCTCTCTCTCTCTCATGAATGTTGTGAGATCACGATTGCAACAGCAACTAGGGTGATTGCTGCGGCAGGGATCGTGATCGTAGTGGCGACGACTAGGATGGAAATCTCTTTCTCTTTCTCTGTCTCTGATTGAAATCTGCAACCACCGTCACTTATCGATCGAAGAAGAAAGAAAAAGAAGAAGAGGATTTGGGGGTTAAGAGATGGGCTGCGATGGTGGAGTAGGGGCTAAGATGGTGGAGTAAGGCTAGGGGTGCTTGTCAGTGGAGGTAGTGGCTGGTTGCGATGAAAAGAGTGATGATTGTGACGATGAGGGATGGTTGGAGATGATGGTGATTGATGGAGGTGATTAGGGTTAGGGTTTGAAAAATTAGGATTAGAAAATTATGAATGAGAGTAAAAGTGAAATTTTAGATTGAGACAAAATTGAAATTTATATATATATATATATAAAAGAGGTAAGAATTTTAAGAAGAAATGTAGGGGTTAACAGCAAGGCTCATAATTTCTACTATTAGAAATTAACAAAGAAGAAAAAAGAATAAGATAATAAAAATATGGAAACAAAAACTAGTGCCTAATCTATACATGTATTATGGTATATCTATAGGTCCACACGTTTTTTTTTTTTTTTGTTGACAAAATAGGCCCGAACTTATAGCCACAAAATAGGCCGCCTTACTAGTCACAAGTAGTTTGCGGCTTATAACAATAAAAAGTTGAAAAAATAATTCATATCCTATTTTACTTTTAAAATTATTAATAAATTCTATTAAATTTTAATATTAATAATTAAATTTTATTTGTGATAAAAAGTTTTCAAAACATTCGTTATTCTATAATAATGTGTCTTATCCTAATTTTTCATTTCCTATTTAATATGAATAATAATTTTATAAATAATTTTAACTTAATTAAAATTTAAAATTTTAATTGTAAAAATTATTAATCTTATACTTATAATTTTGATTATGAAAAATCATTTAATTTGAACAATTAAAAATAATTTAATTATAAAATTTCTAATAAATTAAAATTATTTCTCAAAATTTTTGTTCATATTTTAATAAAAAAGATAAAATGAAAATAAAATATACTATTATGAACAATTGAGTTTTTTTTATAACAATTTATAAATAAAAAAAAGAAGATTTATTTGTTAATATTGAAATTTGATATAACTTAATAATAAATTTCAAAACAAAATAGAACTTATTGATAATTTTTTCATTGTGATTTATGATTTTTTAAATTAATTTTCAGAACAAAATATTATTTTATTAAAAATATTTATGAAATTGTTGTTCATGTTAAATGAGGGGGCAAAATTAAGATAACGTAGTAATGAACTTATTGAAAATATGTTCTGAAAAATAGAATGTAATTGTCCATATTGAAGGTTGATAGTAATATTAAGAGTAAAATAGGACTTATTGGCTATTTTTCCTTTTTTTTTTTTTTAAATAATGAAACTTTATTGCAATATAATTATTATTTGGTTAACTTTTTAATTAGAAGAATGATTTGCAAGTTAAAATTGAAGCATAAAACAAGTTATTGAAGCTCCATCTGTGTTGTGCTTGTTAAGAATAAAGCTTTAATCTATTTTAAAGTTGTGGGATTGAAATGGAGTTTTATAAAATAGAATATGAAAAGATATGAAAGATAATAATATGAATGTGAGCTATCCCCCTACTGATTTTAATTCGCACAACGACATTTTCAATTTTAATCAAGAAAATTTACCATTTAAAACCCACATAAAATAGTATAGTTGTTTTTCATCACACTAATGCCAACCTTGTAAACAAAGAAATAAAAATGGTAAAGGCTTTTTATTTTTATTTTTATGTAGACATGTATATATAGATGTGCATCTTGGATTGACTAATCACAAACATTATTCACCATGGAGCCTTGCAAATTTAGCATAATTACAATGTGCTTTTAAAAGATTTTAATTTACATAATACTTAATTCTATTTTTATTAGTCATTCATCAGTTATATGAATGGAAAAATAAAATATTGAAATATATATATATATATTACTTTTGATTATTTTAGTGTTTAAACAGCACCATAAATAATTATGTTTGTTTTAGTTTTATTGAAAGAAAGGTCAGTACACTACAAAAAATTAAGGTTTTAGAGACCAAAATTTAGGAACAAAATTATTTTTTAGGGACCAAATAATTTTGTTGCAAAAAGTGTTATTATTATATTTTTAGCAACAAAAATTGGACATTAGTGATGAATTATTATCCTTTTGGAACCAAATTTTTTGTCTCAAAAAATAAACCATTTTGAGACCAAATTATTGTCCCTAAAAGTCTATTTACGCTGTGTTTGGTTGGGGGATTTGGGGAGAGATTTGGAAAAGGAAAGAGAAAAGGTGTGTGAAACTAGGTGAAATATAGGCATGTTTTATTCACATTTCACCTACATTTTCCATTTCCCTTTCCAAATCCTTCCCCAAATCCCCCAACCAAACACAACATTAGTAGTAACATTTTCAAAATTTTGTCACTAAAAGCCTTGTTTTTTACTTTTTGGGATGATCTTTTAGCGGCTATTCTCGTGACGATGGAAATTGGTCCCTAAATATCTTTTGCAACAAAATTTTTCCTTTTAGAGATCAAAATATTTGATTTCTAAAACTCTTATATGTTGTAGTGGTATAATCATGACAAATTTTTAGGACTAACTGTATTTTTCTAAATATTTGCAGTAATCAATATAAATTACCCAATTTATATGGCGTGAGATCATCTATCCCATTTTATGTAACCATCATCTGTTCCATACTATTTTAATCATTAATTTTAATAATCTGATAATATGTGATAAATATAAGATAAATGATAAAACAGAGACTGTGCTCATTTTTTATGATGAATTATTTTTCCCACAATGATTGTGAGAAACCAAAGTAAACTTAGGTAGACTTTGCATTTTAAAGGAAATTTTAATCCATGGAACAGACCTAACTCGCCTTTGAAATCTTCAATGAGATTCTTTTGTCCTTGCCATGAAAAAAATGCAATTTTTTTCAATTTAAGATTAGGCTATTGACTTTTCATCTACTTTAATCCAAATTTAGAAGACTTCAACACATTTGGAGTGTAACATGAGTGATTCTGTGATCCTTTCCAAAAGAAAATTTGAGTATTCATGATTAATTAACCACAAATTTGTCAATCCTCTCCATACATTTTGTCATTGAGAAATAGGATAGAGAAATTTCACAATGTTTTTATGTGGAACTAATGATATAGAATCATTTTGTCAATTCTACCATTAAATTAGTATAATGCTATGCGCATAAAAAAACACATAAATGTGTTAGGTTGATTTTTCTGTGCACATAACATTAATATTGAATTATGAGATACCTAACTCGTCAACTAAATTGACTTATGGTCTTCATCCTCAAAAAACTGAAAAAACATGGATTAAGATTAGTACATATATAGACTAATAACACATTAATCAATGATATGGCCGTAAAACAATTTATCAACTCAAATGAGAGTGTGACACTGTCCCTTTATGGAAGTTGCCTTGCTGGTGTCCCCAATTCACAGTTGTACTGGGTCAATTTTAAGAGCAACTTCAATACTCTGAGATATTTTGCCTAGAAACTATATATAAAAAGTTACTCTTTATTTTGCTTAATTTAATTATTTTAGCCAGTGTATATTTCAATAAGACTCTTTACATTTAAGTAATTTTGTTTTTTTAAAAAGAAAATACTACATATATAATCTCATTTTTGTACTTTATTTTCTTACTCCGAGGCATAGGTAAGTCGATCACATATGCATTTATGAATGTAAATCTCATTGCTTTGTGTCTATAAGTGTAAGAAAAAAAGGTAAAAATGAGATTATTTGTTCTTAGAAATTTTTTTTTTTTTTTGGGTAGATCTAGGGTCTCATTTGGTAAATTTTTCATTTTTTGTTTTCAATTTTTAGTTTTAAAAAACTTTGAAAATAGAAATATAAGCTAGTTTGGTGATTGCTTTCGTTTTCAAAAATAAAAATGGCAACAATTTTTAAATTTTTCAAAAAATTTTAAATAAAAAAAATATTTCTTTTTATTTTCAAATTAGTTTTCACTCTGTCATATCTCTCCTGTCGCTTACAATCATTATCCACCTCCAACCATCTCTACCATCTAGTACACGCCGACCACTGACCACCACCCGCCACTAACTAACTTCCGAGGTGATCATCTGGCCACCCTCCTATGATTTCTCATCACTCTCCTATAACATCTGATGAGCACCCACCTACCATAGCAGCTCACCACCATAATATTTCACAAAACCTCCCTTTGGTTTTCCCATTATTGCTAATTTTAAATTGATTAGAGTTAGAGTTATCATTCCATACGCTTGTATTATTATATATATAGGATACAACTTTAATCTCAAAAAGTTATATGGATAAGCTCGTTCTTAATTTCCAATCAACATGAAATTTGATAAATCCGAAAATTACAAATGGAGCATGTAATCAAATAATTAATGCAATTTACAAAAAAAAATTAGGCATACAAAAAAAGTTGTCAACAAATGTTAGAATCCTAGTGTCTAATGAATTATGAATTATGATTTTTTTTTTTTTAAATAAAAGTAAAAGCATTTGTACTTAATAATACAATAATGGAATACATATTTAATTGAACCTTGAGAGTGAAGTGTCCTATGGTCCTGAAATTCTTGCTTCTCAGAATAAAGAATTTCAGCCGTTGGATTTAACAAAACAAAAGTCGTATATTATCATTATTATTATTGGTCTAATCCCATGACGTGGTGTTTCAAACACCTTCATAATACCTCATCCCTTCGTTCACAAGAAACAACAATTTTTTATTTTTTATTTTTTATTTTTAACTTTTAAATGTGTCATATTACAAAATAAAATTTAATTACTAAAGTAGGAGTGAGGAATATATTAAAAAGAAAAGTAAATTCGATTCAAAATGCCTTATCATTTAGTTATTTTTTTATTTCTTTGTTTATTTATCTGAAGTAGGATTTTTTTCATTTCAAATCTTGACTAGACCATATTATTTGAGTACATCAAGATTGTCATAGATCTCATTTGATAATCCAATCCATTCATTTGTAGGCTTCTAAAAAAGTGTGTATATTCATATAGATATGTTTAAATTTTGACAGTTACAAATTTGTAGATGTAATTCAATTTAGCAGTTGCAATTGCAATAACATGAAGAGATTTTCAAACAACAAAAGTTGTGACATCCACCTCAAGTCTAGCATTTACTTTATATATTAGTATGGAAGATATATACATATATATTAGTTATATATGAAAAAATGAGATTGATAATAATCATAGACAAATAATTTAATCATATTAATTTTCAAAAAAAACCAGGCAAATGTTCAATTTTTTAAAAATACAATTAGATGATTATAATTATTAGATCATTTTTTTTTTTTTTGGTGATTAATTTATACAAATCAATCAAATGATGAGTCTCACGTATTCGAACAATTAGGGGTGGACAAACATCATACTGGGTTTGATTCAAGTCGGACTGACACAATATAATAAGATTATATGTGTCATCTCAAGCTCAGCCTAATCCGACATCGGGGCTAATCTAGCCATCCTAAGTTCGATCCTAAAAGAATGTCTAAATTTCAAACTCACTCACTTAACCTAATAGATATGAACTATTTTTTATTTTTTTTATTTTTTTGTCATGAAGGATTATTAAATTATTTAAATCTTTTTAATAATTATTTGAATTTAAAATATTAAGCTCATTTTATTTATTTACATTTTAGCTTTTGGGTGTTGATAAAATCAAACATGCCCGATGGTTCGTCTAATCATATATCATCTCTCTTGAAATGTCAACCAGATTCCGGTAGTTTCACCGCCCGTACACCCCTCCAACCGCCCTATCTCTATATATATACCCACATCACCAAAGTATGTAGTTCACTTTCATATCAACACAACAAACCAGAGAAAGAAGAAGAAGAAGAAGAAGAAGAAGAGAGACAAAGATAGTTCAAAGATTGACACATAATCAAATCAAAGCAATCTGTGTGTGGCCATGGCAGAGGAATTTCAATCTGGTGTTTGCGGCACGACAACCTGGTGGAACATGCCAAGAAGCTCACTCGGGTTGTTGTCGCAGTGCTCCGTGGCCATTAATAATGATGTGGGAAGCTTTGGATTTGGATGGGCAAGTGATGATGACTTGGTGGACATGAACAAAGCAAGGTCTGGTGGTGGTACTTCTACTGATGAGTCTGGTGGTTCAGTTTGTGATGGGTCGATTGTGTTCCAAGACATACTCAAACCTCACGGCGAGCAGCCGCCGCCGGATTCCGGTGGCAAAGTTTTGATGGATTCCACCTTGCAAATGATGGGTATTGGCCTTTCATCATCATCTTCATCAACAACCACAGATTGGAACCAAACCCTACTGTGAGTCTGTTCTCTCTTTAGTTGGATCAAGTGCCCTATATTTTATGTAACATAGCCCCAATTAATGTAGGGAATTAATTATACACTATGTAATCTCAATTATTGTTGAAATTCTTAGTCTTTCATTGAGATACGTATCAGTATCGACTCATAAATTTCAGAACAATATCGGTCAATATATCAATATGGAAGTTTAAAATTTCAATACGTATTGGTTGGTTATATGGTGATATATATCAGACAAAATCGGCTGATATATAGATAAATATGAGTATTGAAAGTTCAAAATCTTAATAATCAATATTGGTCGATATTTAAAAGTGTGATCTTGATTGGGCTCTTGGTGCTAACTTCCACTACCAATAAAGAGAGTTGGTTTTTCAAGAAATGTTTTCATTGTAATCATTTGAAAAGTGAAGTCAATTTGATCAATCAATTCCTTTATTTTGTTCTTATCTTTTTCTTTCTTTCTTTTTGTTTATTTTTGGCAATAGTGGTGATGGAAGAAGTGAAAGCAATTATCAATCTTCTATGCTGCAAGAAGACATGAATTCAAGGCTGAATTTCAGGCAAGAAACAAGGATGGATTGTCCTCAAATCCAAAGGGAGTGGAGTATGAAGAACTTCTCGATCGCCGGTGGACAAAATTCAACTATCAATGAATTCAAACCGGCGAATCAAAGTTTGAATTCTGAAATCAGCTCTAGCCAAGGCTTGCCTGCTAGCTTTCCAATGAGTTCACCTTCATTTGGTTACCCATCAACATTGTTGCAAACTCTATTTGATACTGATCCTCAACCACAACAATCTATATTCAACAACCGGTCCATGAATTATCCATCTACCACAAATTACGCGACAAATTTGAATGAATTTTCACCTTCTTTGGCAAAATTGTCTTCCTTGCTAGGCCCTTCACTTCCAAAACAACAACCCATTAGTCCTTTGAACTCAACAAACAACGTGCCTTTCTGGAACGCCTCCACCGCGGCTCTAAATGATTTTCGTTTCTTAGCATCAACATTTGAAGAGAAATCAAGTTGCCCCAACCTCGCAACAAAGGTAAATATGGTGATTTAGGGCTGAAATTTGAACTTTCATAAATGATCACACGGCTAGGGTTTTGGAACTGAATTGTTATGTACATGTTTTTGAATTATAGCCTAATAGTGAAGTGGTTCAAGACTCGGCTTCAGTTGTAAAGAAAAGCAGTAGTGAACCAGCTTTCAAAAAACAACGAATTGAAACACCATCACCATTACCAACTTTTAAGGTATGATAAATAGGAAGCTTCAATTTCATTCTTTTTTTTTTTTTTTTTTATCTTTTTTTTTATTGAAGCCATTTTTGTTGGATGAGGACTTATATGACTTTATTTATTATCAGGTCCGTAAAGAGAAGCTAGGGGACCGAATAACTGCCCTCCAACAATTGGTTTCACCTTTTGGAAAGGTAAGGATTTGGATTTTTTTTTTTCCCTCTACTTTCCCAAGTATTACTTTTTGTTTTTGATATCACTTAAAGATTGTTTCGGTTAATTTCAATCGTGTTATTGTTTCAGACAGATACTGCATCAGTTCTCCAAGAAGCTATTGAGTACATTAAATTCCTCCATGAACAAGTCAATGTATGTTCTAAATTTCTAATATCATTTTATTGTTGGAATAATTGACATATTCTTGATGCTAAGCCTTATTTTAAAAAACAAAAATCAGACATGTACAATAATTTGAAGTAGTTCTTATATATGTTTACATGTTTCAGGTTCTAAGAACTCCATATATGAAAAATGGAGCTCCCATTCAACACCAAGAGGTACATATTGTGATTTTAGTTTGTAATTTGTATGCATAAATAGTGGGTATATAACTGTAAATAATAAGGGTTTTACATTATGAATGTAAGTGTTCATTAATATTTACTGATTTTTTTTTTTTTTTCTTAAGATTAATATGAATAATTTAATGATTTTTGCAGACTTCTGATAAACTGAAGGATTCTGAAGGGCCCAAACAAGACTTAAGAAGCCGCGGACTTTGTCTTGTGCCGATATCAAGCACCTATCCAGTTGCCAATGAGACAACAACTGAATTCTGGACACCAACATTTGGAGGAACATTCAGGTAGAGATCATTCGGTTATTTGATATCAAGCCCAGCCAAGTTGGATATAGTAGATTTCAATTTTAGAAAGAAAAGAAAAAAGAAAAGAAAAGAAAAGAGGAAAGCTTTGCAGCCACATTTGCTGTATTGAGGAAGCCTTGAGCAAAAGCAAAGACAAAGAGAAAGGGAGAAAAAGAGAAAGAAAAGGAAGTGACCCTTCAAGGAAAGACAGCCAATGTTGGGCCATCTCCTAAAGCACAAATCAATGATGTAGGCTAGCAAGTAGTTAGGTACCACTAGAGGATAGTATTGAGGCCAAGAGTTTTCTGTCCCAAATTCCTGTCTCTCTGTTTTAAAATACTCGTAATTATTAAATTGTGTGAAAATCTTGAAATACAGAAATCTCAAGTCATGATCTAACAACTGTCGATGTTGTGACAGGAGATAGAGGAAGTTGGGGACAGAATATCTCATGCCAGTATTGTGTTGTTGTAATAACTAATATATTTGTTGTGAGCTAAATTTAGCTGAATTTTAGATTAGTTCAGAGCTTAATTTGTTGTTAGTTGAGCTAAATTTAGCAGATTGAATTAAGGGACTGTTTCTTTATGTATTGTTGGGTTAGTTTTTTTTTTTTTTGAACAGCATATTGTTGGGTTAGTTTGGTACCAGTTTTTTTTGTTTAAGAGAAAGAGAAAAGAGGAAAAGAAGAAGTAACAAGGAGAGATTATTATTTTAAATTTAAGAAGAGGAATGAGTGGGTGTGAGTGTGTGGAGCACATTTGATTGGGTCTCTAACTTTTGTCTTTTGATTTATTTATTTGTTTAGAATGTGGTAGTGGAAGTCAGAGGGCAGCCCACCACCGTTCCTACTTTTCTAGGGTTTCTTATAATCTGAAATGCGAGATAGGGTTTTTGTGTGCATGAGTGTGAGCATGTGGGAACCCATCAAGCTTTGTATTGTTCTTTTTATGAACTGGCTACATTGAGCATCCTTCATTTGGATAGAAATATTAGAAATTCATAATTTCAAATTTCAAATTCATTTATATTGATGTTGTAAGAGAGTTCAGTCTTATATGGCTGAAATTTCATTTGACATGCATTATCGACAACCACTAGTCTGTTCAATATGTTGGATAATAAAGTATCTAAAAAAATCAACTTAAAAAGTCACATGTTTTCTAAAATTTTTATCTTTAGTGATTTTGTTTTTCAAATTTACGTCAAAAAATTGTAACTGTTTTGGCCATTTAGTGTAAAAAATTTAAAAAGTAATAATAATAATAATAATAACAACAACCAAAATATCTAACTGTTTTAGTGGGTTTCAAAAAAAAAAATTTTTGATTTTTTGATTTTTCTAGTGAAGTAAAATCTAGAAGTCTAATTTTTTTTTTTTTTTTAATTTTTGTTTTTGTTTTTGTTTTCTTTTTTTTTAAGTTTGCTAAAGATGAAAAAAAGTCAACAAAAAAGTGACTAAAAAGTTAATCCCAAACATTTACTTGTAACAAATCAAAAATTGGCACGTAAGATGCCATTGTCATTATATGTCAAATTAAAAGAAATTATTTAGAGTTCTCAAACAATTTTTATTTTTATTTTTATTTTTAAGGTGAAATCTCTAGTTTCAAGAATCATTGTCCTAAGGAATTTAGCAAGCATGGAATAAATGAGAAACACAAATAAAATAAAAACAATATGAAAGAAAATTTTCTCTAAATTTTATTTCTCAAAAACAACTTCCTAGCCTCCCAATTCATAGTAAAAGTTGTTTGGTGATCAAACCCTAAGTCATTCTCCAAATCAAGCCAAAATTACATGAAATGAAAATTACTCAAAATACCATATTCTCAGATTTGGAATCTAGAAAAAAAAAAAAAAAAAAAATGATTCAAAACGGATTGGTTCAGACCCTGAAATTAAGCATTCAAATATTTCTAAAAAAGTAATAAATTTTATAAGTTGAGACCTAAATGATGTATTTTTTTCCATAATAATATGGGCTATTGTCACTGTGCGTGAAGCACAACAATGATCGTTGCGCGGCTCATGGAACTTATTTCGGATCCTATTTTGATAATCCGAACCATCGAAAATTTAGAAAATATCAAGAATAATATACTTGTAAAAAATCAAATTGATCGGATATTAATAACCTCCTCATCAAATAACATTTATATTTAGTTTGATACATACATATTCATTTTTTTTTTATAAAGATGATATTTGATGAATAAGTATTGATATTTGATTAACTTGATTTTTTCCAAGTATATTGTTCTCGATATTTTTTAAAATTTAAACGATTCGGATCACCAAAATAGGATCTGAAATGAATTTCGCAAGCCGTACAACAGTCATTGTTGTGCTTCACGCACAGCAATGACACTAGATCCGGGCTGAATATAAGTGTTTTGGGCTTGAACCGACATTCCTAAAAAATCAACAAAACTAATGTTTCGTCATCAAATGCTCAAACTAGTCCATAAACCTGTTAATCAACATTGCATCACTTTCTCTATTCCACATCCACTCTTCTTTTGTTCCTCTGTCTGAAGTCTCATTTGGTAGAGAGCGTGTTCGAGGAAAAAAAAAATGATAGCGTAAAATAAAAAATCCTCAGTCCAACTCTTTTTAAATGCACGATGTGCTAAACAAACAAAAACCAATCCTCTTTGTCACAAAGATGTGTTTGGATGATCAACGAACCAAAGCTGACATTTTAGTTGAATACTGTCCTAATAAAACTTTTTTTTAATGGCATCTAAAAGTTTGTTTCATTTAATTTTCTCAAATTATTGAAACGGAGTTTAGGAGCTTATTATTGAAGCTTAATATTGAAGAATCCTCATGACAAGTGACTAATCATGAAAGGGGAAAATAAAAATTATTTCTTAAATCATGAAAAAAATTAATTCTTGCTTGGTATCTCTATGTACTTGCTTTATAATCTTTATTTGTGATTTTGAATTGATTGGTTGATAGGTATTATACCCTATACCTTCAAGCATCAGGATCAATCCCTCTTGCTCTCATACTACTCCATAGAATTCAATTCTTATTATTATCATTATTATTTTATGTGGTTTTGTTAATTATAAAAGAAGAAACAATAGAAATAAATAAATAAAGGAATACTAAAAAGGAAAAGAATATTTGCATCATTGTGATGATAGTAAAGCATACGACTCCTCGAAGAGGTTACAATCTTTACTTTATATATATATATATATATATTTAGAAGACTTTGCTTCTTCTTTTTTTTCTTTTCTAATCATGCCAAACACTGTATATGTTTTTAGAAGTTCTTTTCTCCATTCTCAAAAGGGTATTTTCTTTTATGCAACTTTGAATCTGATCTTCTAACCCTTTAATTGTGTGACTGATGTGCCTATCTTTTTTTTTTTTTAACCCAACTCACAAATTTTTCCAAAGTGCTATAATAAATGTAATACTGTCATACTGTATTCTGGTAACTTTTCTTGAATTTTTTTTTTTAATGGATATGTAGCATTAAAATTATGGTAATGTAGCACTAGTGTAGCAACCTATAAATGTTTTCAAGAAAGTTATGAAAACTTTTCTGGGAATTTTTTTTTCAGTTTATAGCATTATAAGGGTTTTTTTTTGCCCCAAGGACTAGTGTATAGGAACCATATTACACTTATCATGAATGCAATGTTATCACACTACATTTCGGGAAAAAAAATTGGAAATAATTTCTCCATCTCTAACGTTATGAATTTTTTATTTTATTTTTTACCAGGGCAAGTGCTAGTGTGGCAAACTCTCTTACCGAATTTTTTCGACTTGGGATGGTATTCGCTTCAATAAAAAAAAAAATCTCCTTTTTTCATGAAGGTTTTCATGTGCAATATTCTTTTTCTATACCATATCTCTGCTTAAATCAAATCATGTTCAGTCAAGAGAGTTTAGGTATTACTTTCAAACTATTCCAAAAGAATCGCAATAATTTCCCAATTCTAATGATGTAATGCATCCAGAATCCAATTAACAACGATGATTATTATTATTATTTTTTTTATTTTTTTTATTTTTTTTTTTTTTTAAACTAACGATTACTTAAGATGAACTAGTGATTTTGTAGCACTGTAGTAGAATCATTACCAAAGGCATACTGTGCACCCAAATGCGGAACAACCATATATATAAGAACATAGTTTAAAAATAAAATAAATGAAAAAAACTACTAATAACATAGAATTGTGAAATAAGCTACTGATCTATAAGTTCTGCTTTGTGTTCTATTATATAGCTAGTAAGAAATGAAAATCAAGTTTAATTTGGGCTTAATTTTTTTTTTTTGTTGATCGGCAAAGAAAAATTTATTGAGATGAGGGAAGAGATACAAAAGGTTGGAGGGAGATATGCATCATAGCTTTATAGATGAATCCCAACTAGGTTGACATCCAAAAACAAGCTCAATCATGTGCAAAACCCAACAACCAACACTATAAAGAAATCGAGAAACTGACTAAATACATATCCAAAACAGAGAATTGCAAAACACTAGTTTGGGCTTAATTAGCGAGCATAATTGATGGATAAACTTGTTTAAACAAAGACATGAATACGATCAACTTGCATTTTCAATAACAAAATCATTAATTGAAGACTTGCCAAAAAAGTCCATTAAGTTTAGTAAATTGGACTGTCAAGTTTGGGCTTGTCAGCCCATTACTAACTCTATTCCAATAATTTGATTTGTTCATTTTATGAGTCTTTATAGTAAGATCTTATATTAAATTCAAAAAAAAAAAATGATTTTGATAATGGTAATCACGAGATTTTAATCATATTTGTTATAAAAAAATTAATCACCTATTTTCAAATTCAAATTCAAATTTGACGTCTATTTTATTTTTTAATAAAATTATGTATTTACAAATCAAATCAATTTTATTTTATTTTCATAGATAACCTACAGTAGATATCTACAAAATAAAGAAATTAGATCATCAAAGTGTAAGCTTTGGTGAGCTCGACCCAAACTAAGGTCTCATTTGAAAACTTGATTTTTTTGACTAAAAAAAGTAATAATTTATACACAACAATCATTCACATTTTTTCATACACTCGCAAAAATTCATTTCCAAGTACATTAACTTTTTTCTTTTGTTAAAAGCACTAAATTTTTGTTAAAAGCACTAATTTTTTTTTAAAAATACTAAAAAAAAATAAAGGGATAATTACTGCATAGCGGTATCAAAGAAAATTAAATACACATATATAAAAAACAAAAGGTCATAATTTTAATTATTAATATTTATTACTTATTTGTAATTAATTTTTTTCTATCTCATTTCACTATTATTTTTCCAAAAATATGAGAAATTATTCATTGCCTCAAGGACAAATCTAGGTGATATCCCAACCTAAGTATTATTAGTTGAAATAATGGATGTTGTTTGTCTCATTTGGAAAGACAACTGAACACTTGTCTAAACATGAATGGTGTGGAGCAATACTTCTGAGGCAATGAATAATTCTCCAAAAATAGATCCAATCCACTAGACGTGTGACAAAAAGGACTTATTCGGGTGGTTGACAGTGCAATTTTTATGACTTCATGATGCCACATGAACAATGATCATCTTGATTCTAAGATGCCAAAAAAAAAAAAAACAAAAAGTTGAAACTTCATGTGGAATTTCACTTTTGTAAACCCTTGGATTTGATAGACTAATTGGTGAAACTTGAGAACCTTTAAAGTAGGCCATTTCACATCAAGCCTAATGGGCTTTTATCATTTCTTTTTGGGCCAATTGGAACCTAGGACACATGGCCTCGTGCGGTCTTTTACTCCCCTTTTTTTAAAAAAAAAAAAAAAATGAAAAATCGTAAATGACTGGTGCATATAATTGATTTTTTTAAATATTTTTTTAACTGATTTTAATTTTTTGAATTTGTTAATCTAAAAGCAAAGGGAAAATTATAGAATGTGGCCGATTATTACATGTCTCTACTTCTTAACCAATTATTATTCAATATATCCTCTCATATTCTCCAATTACCCAACATAATACCTCACCTACCCACATTCTATACCAATCACAATATTATGGAATACGAAAAATGTTATATGTACCAATTAATATATACATTAGTATACTAACCGATAATGTTGCATCATTTATATGGTTTTGAATATTTGTAACTTGTATAATAAATGTGGGTCAATAATAATATCATAACACTAGTTGGTGCATGTAGCATCACCGATGGAATACCACGTGTATATACTTTGAAATTACTAAATAATTACCCAAATGAAGTTTCCAAATGAGGCATATTGCCCTTGTTATTTGGAGTCTTTGTATGCAAAGACCCTGTGTTTTTAATAAGGTTAGAGATCCTAAAAATTTTATTAAAATTTCTACCAAATATCTCACATGGGTATGAGATCCACATAAAGTGAGTCCCATGTGGGTCTCTCACCCATGTGAGACATTTAGTAAAACTTTGTGTAGAATTTTTTGGGTTTCTACCATTTTTGTTTTTTGTTTTTTGATTAAAATATACTACATTAAAATTAAATAAATCTGTTATAGATAATTCTTCTAATATCCAGTACAAGTTGATTAAAAATACAAGAAGGCACTAAATTAAAGAAACGAAAACCATGGGCCAAGTCATTGTCCATGTTGGCTAGTAAATCAACACATTGGTTTACATCCCAATAGTAGTGATTAATTTCAAATATTCCCACCTTATTCATAAAATACATGTAATCAAATATGGTTTTTAGTATCTGGATGGCTATGCAAAATACCGTCCAACTCGCTCAAATCGTACTGATCCGTATCAATCTGCACCGCTCTAACCGCTAATCGCGGTTTAAACTTTAAAATTTATAATCCGCCAACCGAACCGCTCCGCTCCGCTATAATTAATACATATATATTTTTTAACTTCTAATGAAATATCAATGTAAAAATGAGTGTAAGAGAGATTTAAGATATAAAATTTATTACAAATTAGTGGTTATATATATGAATTAGTAGTTATATATATGAAACATATTATATAAAATTACTTTGTGTTATATATTTAAAAAATATTATACAAATTAGTGTTATATATTATGCAAATATATGATAATTAGTTAAAATATTCTTCAATCCGCCAATCTGTCAAAAACCGCCCAAACCGCAATTTGTCAATCCGCTAATCTGTTAACCCGCCATTCAATTTGTAATTTTACTCTCAAATCGCCCGAACCGCACCGCGCACACCCCTAGTTGTGTTATATCATGTGCAAACAAAATCTGGTGACTTATATCGTTAACCAGTGTAGCACCAATTTTGATACTTTACAAGGGTGACAATCCTACTCTGGCCATTTTAGTGCAGTTTGTTAGAAATGTTTATAATGTTACTTTTAGAAATTTGTGTCAAATTTATGATGGAAAAGTAAATTAAATAAGTTGATTATCAAAAAGTTGAGAAATAAATTTTTTTAATTTTTTTATTTTGATTATCAACTTTTAAATTGAGAAAATTTACATTAAACATATTTAATTTGAATATTATTTAAATTTGAGAAATATTTTGGTAAGAATCTCCAAGAGCATGGCATGCTGGGAAGGTGACCATAAGTCTTCTCATACTTTTTTTTAGAAACTCTCTTTGAATAACCATGTACAAATAGAAATTATTATAAAATTGTCATATATAATGATATAGTTTAATGTAAATCTGGTTCGGTATGCAGACAACTTTCAGTAGAAACCCCAAGTTCGGAGGCGAGCCCCCGCAACACACCGAAGGTGCGTTGCAATCTGGGGGGCCAGATTGGGCTGAATTGTTTTTAGGCATTTTGGCCCACAGGTTTTTTCCTATATAATGTGATAGTGTTTTTACAATTTTATGATTGTGTAAGGAAGGAGAAGAGTATTTGTAATTCTATACTCAATATAGTGGATTAATGTGACTTCCGATGACAGATGCACGTTGCCGAACCTTGTATATCTACCTGTTCTGTCTATTTATTTTTCTGTGATTAATAGTTTACAAGATCCATTGGTTTAGGGATTGAACGCGTAGTTTAAATCTTAACAACTTTCACTTTGAAAAAATAAGAAAAAATATATTACGAAAATATTTCGAAACTGTCACTAGGCGATTGAAAAACTTATATTCAACCAACCAATCGATCAAATTTTTGTAAAATATTTCGAAACTGTCACTAGGCGTAATTTTTATTTTTATTTTTATTTTTTTTTATTTTTTTTTTTTTTTTTTTGGGTGATTCATAGTATTTCTCTTTCTGTGTATATATATAGTTATATAGATATGTGGAAGCTTCATCTTAACATTCTCATCCCTGATCATAGCCTTAAGTTCAGGGCTTTTTTGGGTGGATGCTGTTGGCTTTTGAGGGGTAAACATCATTATGTGGGCTTTCTATATCCTGTTTGTTCACTACGTAACCCCTTTTCATTGCATCCACACTTCTTTCAAAATCAATTAAAGACTAAAAGATTATTGTACTCACCCACCAACATGTCCCACTTGAAAATAAGAAATCTTTGATCTTATCATATGTTTATTTAATTATAGAGAGATATGTAATATTTTTTTTAAAACTTTTTCTCTTATATTTTAATCAAATAATTATTTGTCTCTCTATTATTAAATGAGTCATGTAAAACCGATTTTCAGTTGGAGCCTTGTAGAGAATCCATCACGTAAATAATTACATAACTAGGCCCATTCAGTGACACATGTGATTTTTTATTTTTATTTTTGTTAACCTCATAATACACAAAGTTTGTTTTTCATTTTTTAGCGAGAAATTCTTATTTTGGAATAATTTACACTGCTCTTTCCTAAAGTTTGAATAAAATATAATAAGCTTATACATTTTGTTTAATTATCTCTTATTCATCAATAATTCGTTAATCATATAAATGAAAAAGGTTTCTTATCTTTTTTATATTGAAGTGTATATTTTCTTTTAGTTATTCATGTATCTCCATACTATTTGTACTAATTCTGATCCCTTTAACTTTACTAGAAGAGAATTTAATGTAATTAGGCCAAAATATTGAATTCATTTTATTTTCTTCAAACTTGAAGAGAAAATCAATCTAAATTACTTTTATCTGGTGAGATATAAAGTTCTATATATTATTTTGGGGTTTTAGGAAAAAGGTAGGGCCCAAGGGACATAAGTGCATATTCCTAATCCTTATCCTACTTGTAGTAGCAGTAAAAAAAATTTAAAAATAAATAAATAAATAAATAAAATTAACGAATTACTTGAACTCGACTTGTCAAAACTCATTTTAAATCAATTTATTAACAAGTCAACTTAAATATATTATAAAACTTGTTAATTTTCTAAGTTCTACATGAAAAACTACATGCACTAGACATTTAACAAATAAATAAAACTAATTGACTTCAGTTTCAAAGTTCTACATGAAAAACTATATGCACAATATATAAAATAAATAAATAAAACTAATTGAGTTCAGTTTCATTGCAATTTATTTTAGAAAAAGTAGGGGGAAAATAGAAAATGAAAATAATTAAAATCTGATTTTTATTTATTTATTTTCCCTCTTTCAGTTGGATTTAGGGGGAAAAAGAAAAAAGAATTTATATTTCTCAAAAAATCTATTTTTTATTCAATTTACTTTAGAAAAATGAATATGTATAAATAATTTTCTCTCTCTCGCTCGGGCTTGAATTTTGTGAGGAAACAACAAAGGAAAAATATTTCCTCAAAAAAACAAAAGAAAAATAAACAAAGAACATTAATTTCTAATTCATTTATTATTCCACTCATTTTCTTTGCTCTTGATAAATCTCTCAATAAATTTAAGACCTTTGGATCTTCTCACTCCTAAATTCAAATCCAACATCAAAATCTCTCCATAAATTCAAGAACTATAAATACTAATAATTGCAATTAGTATCTTTCAATCTTCTCACTCCTATATCCAAATCCAACATCAAAATCTCTTTATAAATTCAAGATCTAAATACTAATTGCAATTAGCACATTTTGATCTTCTCACTCATATATCCAAATCCAACATCAAATTGAGTTCGAGAAATCTACAACAAAATAAAAAAATAAAATAAAAATGAGGGAATGATAGTGATAACAAGGAGAGTAGAAGAATGAAAAGTGCTAAGTCATCTTGGGTGCTTTAAAGGAAGAAAAAGTAAGAAGAGTGCGTCCCCCTCCCAACCGTTTGTTGGTTTTTTTTTAGGGCTAATAAATTCTATTACAA
The DNA here is from genome assembly GCA_030407325.1 of Camellia japonica. Lineage (NCBI taxonomy): Eukaryota > Viridiplantae > Streptophyta > Magnoliopsida > Ericales > Theaceae > Camellia > Camellia japonica. The sequence goes on from JAPPVO010000014.1 coordinate 28,528,633, forward strand.
CATATATATGGACGTAACCATGATTTTATTATCAGAGAGGTTAAAAGAAAAATATTTTTTTTTTTCACCATATACACAAAACATACATGTATGTATAATATGATATATATAAATTATATATACATAAAAAAAAATTAAATACTATAGAAGCAATTTCTAATAAAATAAAGAAGTTTCTTTGGTGTAAAATAGAAAGAGAATTCAAAATGAAAGAAAAATGACATATATATATATATTTATACTGGAGGGTCATTTTATGTATAAAATGATATATATTTTTTTAAAATTCAATGACAAACAATAATTTTTAGATAAACAGGAGGGCCATGACCTCCCATAGTATTCTCGATTCTGTCTCTGAATAAATGAATCACTGAACGAACTGTCCTGTCCTTTTTACCATTTAGTTGTAAGGTGACCAAAAAAAAAAAAATCAAGTTTCTATTTTTTCTCAACTTGTACAGGACAAACCTCGGATATCTATGACCATAGGATAATCACTCACAAATCACATAAAAGACCAAATTCACTTGACAACAAAACAAGGTATGGCAGCACTAATTTCTTTGCAAACAAAATTTTTGTGATGCAACCACACACAAGGTATATTCCTTGAAGTTTCCATCAACCAAAACTCTTATCAAAATCAGAAAAACACAAAGTCATAAACAATCACAATAAATTAAAAACACTCTTTAACCCTAGTTTCATTTATGTATAACATCGCTTTCGCAGGCCGGCAGCTACTGCTCATAATATAATCATCCCTACAACAGTTTGATAAATTTAGGGTTTAAAGAGATTATTAAAAAAAAGTCAAATGTTTGTACAAAACTGCTTCCTTCTGTTTTCGAAATAGTTAATAAGCTAAAAGGAATCGAATCGCAGGCGTGCAAATCTACTACCAAAGATTTTCTAAAATTATTAACAATAACGTACGACATTAAGCAAGGTCACTGCATTAAAATAGATTTATGCATATATTTAATACAATATAACAGTAGAATCAACATATGCATATTGGTTGGTGCACGGTTTGTTTTTATCATATTTTAAATGTTTCGACAGCGGATAGATGAACCAAATTTTGATATTGGACTACAAGTAGTTTTGTACTTCAGAAAGTTGGATCACCAAACTTTGAATGTGCTACACACCATCAGGGCCTAAGAATATACTAAATACATAAGCTAAAAATGAATCAAGTTTTCATGAGAAGCAAGTCATGCAAGACCGATCAATTAGACAGGCAACAATATGCATTTCAGCGTCAACTGAATGGCAATGACAACAATGGAACATAGATGCGGTCGCATGTTCTAGACTTCGAAATTTCAAACTAGTTTCTTAGTTCCTAACCTATATTACACAGACTCTTCAAAATAAATCAAATACTCACGTCGGACACCCGACACTCGGACAAGGGTATGGAATATGTGTCGAATACTTTTCAATGAATACTTCTTATATAATTGTATATAACACAATTATTATATGTACATATTGTTGTATAATTGCAATAAATGTCATTTTAACACTATTAAGTTACATAAAGTATCATTTTATCTCACATACTAGATTAAAAATTTAAAAATATGACCTTTTTTCGCCGAGTCCGCATACTCTTAAATTTATAATTTGATGAGTCTGACCTCTAGATACATATTCATACCCGACATGTATACCCGAATCCATGTAATATAGCTCCTAACCTGTTTCCTTCTTGCACAACCAACGTTCTAACATTTTGAGGCCTTCGCACTTATTAGACTAATTCTTCTCAAGTTCTTATTTAACAAGGAATGATTTTAACACCAAGACTGTGTTTGATTTATGGATTTAGAGAGAGATTTAGAAAGAGAAAGGGAAAAGATATATTTTATTCATATTTTATCGTCCTTTTCCTTTTCCCTTTCCCTTTCCTTTTTCAAATCTCTTCATAAATTCTTGAACCAAACACAACCTAAAAGAACTCCCAACACAAAAAAGTAAGACCGTACAGAATTGACAATTAAAATTGGGAGGTTAAGGCTTCTCATAGATTTGCTGTAGAAATGGATTACTAGAATTATGGAGAGGTCAAATAATCTAGCAAATAGCTACAAAACATTCTAAACTACTTACAGAGATTATTTGTGATGATCATGGCCCTCCTAAAAGCCAAATATGCTCTTCCGATCAAATTCTCCAACTAAAATCTTATGCTGGAAACTGTCACCATCAACACTTTCTCACACGAAAAGCAAGACATATGTTACAAGATTATCAGTAACATATCAATTTGCTTGCACACAAACAAAACAACTCACAAACTCAAAATAGGAAAATATGCTAGTGTTGTTCTTTCCTCATTCCAAGTTGTTAGAACGTTGTTCTCAACCAAATAGATGTAACTGTTACTCACGAATGTCCGGTTTTCCTTAAAGTTTCAACTGCATCATACTTAATTCAACACTTTCCAAAAATGTAACCATACAAAGCAGCTTAGAAACTACTAGAATAGCCAGTGATTCTCTCCAAACCATCATAGAGTACAAGGCACAGCATTCAAAAACAAAAATTCCCAACATCACATATACGAATGCGAGTACTAAAATCAATGTCTACTCCTAAAATGCATCATTATCAGTATGCATTCCAAGGATTAACAATTCCCTATATTCTGGATTTGAATATGGTTATGTTCATTCTTATAAACACAATTCACACTGACCCAAATAGAACATTTTCACTTTTGTATCGATTATTTTTTACTTCAAAAGCACTCACAATTATTTCATTTGATCATGATCAAGTCCACAAATGTAACACATAATTGCTTGAACATGGAGAAAGTTTGTTAACAAAAATAAGTAATTGAAAGAAACAATTTCAGAATTCCCATAAACAGAGCTGAAACAGAGAGCTCATATCTGTATCATTATTGAAATATACAAGGTACAAAAAACAACTCACCCACCCACCCTCCCTCCCTCCATCCCCACCCAAAATCTAATCTTTTTGTACAGAAACTAATGAAACTATCAAACAAAAAAGAAGCCAACTCACCTCCAAAGATGGAAGACAACATAATCAACAATCTCACCGATAAACTTTTTTCACTCCCATCTTCATCCAAAATCTTCCATATATCAATTGAATTGAATTCAAAGTCATCATCAACCCATCGACCGCTTCCTCCGAAGAACTTGGATTAAACTAGAAGCATTTCTCCTAATTTTTTCATTATCATCGTCCAACAACCCAACACAAAACTCAAAAACCCCTTCTTTCAAAACCTCAAAACACATATCTTTATTATAATTGCACAGCGAATTCAATGTTAATAGCGCGTATTGAACCCCTCTGGAGCTCCCATTTCTCAACACACGAACCAAAATTTGAATACAACCATTGAATTTCACCATCTCTTCTCTACCTTCCTTACATTTTGCCAGCAAACCCAATACCTCAACGGCCCGTTCGAGGCCCGAACCGGCAATACTAATCAAAATCGGTATAACCCCACAATCCACAGCCCGTCTCCCATTATCCGGATACGAGCAAATCGCGTAGAGCGCGGTCGCGGCCTCTTTAACTTCTCGGGCATTACCGTCTCGGAGAAGCGAAACTAGGGCTCGAATCGCATACGGGTAAGCCCCAATCGTAGCTTTGTTGACCTCCACAACCGCCAAACTCGTCAGGATCGTCGCCGCCACGGCACGGCAGTCCGGCGAAGACCCGCCGCCGCGCATGGCGGCGATAACTCTGCCAATCGCGCCCTCCGCCACCAAACCTACCTTGTTGTCATCATCCAAACTCAAATTCAAGAGCAAATTCATGGCTTTTTCTTGCAAAGTCGGGTCGTCCGAGTCAACACAGTTGAGGACCGCCGACACGGCTCCTGACTCGGTGAGCCGGCGCCGGAGAGCAGAGTCGCGCTTGGAGAGGCGGGTGAGCTGGTCGAGGGAGCTGAGCTTGGAGTGGAGAGGTGAAGAAAGGGAGGTTAGGGTGGAGATTAGGGTTTGGGGTTGAGGGTAGGAGTGAGGTTTGGGGAGAGAGACGAGGGTAAAATGGGAAATTAAGCTTCGGAGAGCGTGGTTGGGGATGAGAGAAGGAGGTTCGGAGAGGGGTAGTTTGGTAATTGGACAAGTACGGTGACCGGAGTCTAACCAGCGTTGGATTGAAGAGCGATCGAAGGTGTGACCAGAAGAGAGGATGACAGGGTCTGACATTATCTCTAGAGATATCGGACACTTGAAGTCGTCGGGAAACGCCGTCGCCATCGTCTCTCTCTCTCTCTCTCTCTCTCTCTCTTCACAAAGTCTGTATCTCTCTCTCTCTATATCTATCAAACACTTTAAAGAGAGAGAGAGAGAGAGAGAGAGAGAGAGAGAGTAAAGAGAGGTTCCTGAGGTTTTAGGTCACCCACGTGGAGAGTTACACAATTGTGAAATACTCCTCCTCACATACATACATACATATATATAGTCGTGGTAGGGAGCTCGAAAGCTCTCCCGAATCCCCCTAATTTAAAAATAACGTCGTTTTTGTTTTGTTTTTTTTTTTTTTTTTTCCAGAAGCAGAAAATCAAAAGGAAGAAGGGGAAGAGAAGGAAAGAAGGAGGAGGAAGGAGGAGGACTAGAGGGGGCCATAATCACAGGGGAAGGAGGAAGGAGGAGGAGGAGGCGGAGGCGGGGCCGGAGGCGACGGCGGTCGAAGCTGCTACGATGAACTGCTGCTGCGACGATCGGAGTGCTGCGACGATCGGAGCTGCGACGAGCTGACGATCGGCGGCAGCGGAGGTACAGGAGGGGCCCTCTCCTCTCCTCTCCTCTCTCTTTCTCCCTCTCTCCTCCTCTTCTCTTTCTCTCTTCTCTTTCTCTTCCTCTGCGTTTCAGACTGAAAATGGAAGAAAAAAAAAGAAAAAAATAACAAGTACAAATTGATAACAAGTTTCGAGGGATTCGAAGGGGAAAAGTTTCGAGCTACGAAACTTTATTCATATACATATATATTTTATGAAATCAAAAAATAACAAGTACAAATTGCAATAAGTCAAAGATATTTTATACTTCGTTACGTTCTTAAAATTTTCCATAAACGGGGAATTTGGTGATAGACCCCTCACTGTCTAATTTGTCTTTCAAAATGACAAGAATTATATAGGTACTTTCAAAACTCTCTAATATTTTAAAACTTGTTTCTTTTACTATATTACCCTCATATTTATTAGCTCTCCTATTAAGTCATCTTCACAATGTATTTTAGAGTAAAATTTTACTTTGAATTTTACTCTGAATCAGAGTAAAGTTTACTATGATTCAAAGTAAAATTTTATATTGTTAAGCAAATTAACATGTTTTTACTATGATTCAAAGTAAATTTTACTCTGAAAGTACAAATTTACTCTGAATCAAAGTAAAATTTACTATGATTCAAAATAAAATTTTATATCGTTAAGCAAATCAACATGGTTTTAACTAGAGTAAAATTTTACTCTAAAAGTATAATTTTACTATGATTTAAGGAGAGTATCCACTTTGAATCACACTAAGGCCCCGTTTGGGGACTGACTAAATTAGTCAATTAGCCAAAAAGTTACTAAATTAGCCAAAAAGTCAACCACTCATATCAAAAAGTCAAAGATTCTCTTTTCTCTCTACTTTTTGCACATCTTTTCGTAATTAGCCAAAAAGTCATCCCAAACATACAAGTTTTTTTTACCTACCTTTTTAGCCAAATAGCCAAAAAGTTACTAAATTAGCCTGTTCCCAAACGAGGCCTAAGTATCATGTATTAATAACCTTGTGTGTTTAGTTGCTGAGAAAATCACTTTGAATCACACTAAGTATCATGTATTAATAACCTTGTGTGTTTAGTTGCTGAGAAAATCACAGAAACATAACAAGAAAACCAAATATAGTTTGGTTGCTGAGAAAATCAGCATGTTTTTTAACCAAAGTAAAAATTCAGAGTAAAGTTTACTATGATTCAAAGTAAAATTTTATATTTTTAAGCAAATCAATATTTTTTAACCAGAGTAAAATTTTACTCTGATTCAGAGTAAACTTTACTCTGATTAGTAAAATTTCTGTATGAAATTCTTATTAGA
>JAPPVO010000014.1:28534826-28578818 GCA_030407325.1 Camellia japonica
TATCATAGTGGACTAAATGCGCCGATACAAATGCCCTTCTGCGGCTTTCCTACTTACTTGTGCGCAACCATTGCGAACAAAGTTATACATTCATATGAAAGCAAGATGTCACAAGCGAGTGGGCTTGAGAGGGCCTACTCAAACCATCCATGTCATCTTCTCATTAATGTGATTAAGTATAACAAACCACCGGTTTATATCCAATGTCATAAACTAATTCCATTCATCCTAATGTGTGAGTTCTCGAAGACAAGTTTTAAAGGTTTAGGCCCAACTAAGTAATGATTCACAACTAATTAATGTTGACTAGATCATAAAAGGATGTCATGGAGATATCAAGTGCGTCTAAGTCGCAAATTTAACTAGTAAATGCTAATCCCCTGCAGCTTCAAGTCAATTTTTATTCTCCATACATTTTACTACATGTAGTTGAAATATGACGATACTCCTCTTGCCATATACGTTTTTCGCTTCATAATTACTTGCAACTAATTCTACTATCCACAAAAAGAAGAGAACAAGCTATCAATCTATGACAGCTCCTGAAGTAACTTAAGCGCGAATTAGGCTAAAGAGTCTTATTCAACACAATGCTCTCACAGTAATGCGTCAAATTTTTAGAGTCATAACAACCTTGTCGGCCTTGACCTTTTCATTACTATGCTGCAACGTTTGCGCTTAGTGGTAAACGTTATTCAAAAAACGTTATCCTAGTAAAGGAATCATACAAAGAAGCACCTCATTATATCTCACACTCAAGTGTGGAAACAGTAAGTGTCCAGACTTAGACAAGTTGGCAACGTTAATAGATTTTGCAGCCACTTGGCGCTAATTTTTTCACTTAGTGTTAATAGATTTTGGTGCTACTAAGCGTTAATCTTTTAACTTCAAGTGATATTTCAATGCACACTATTATAGTGCATGAAATTTTGCTCCATCCACTCTCAATAATTGGGTAAAGAGCAAAACACTGTTTATACTGGCTACTCGTCTTACACTTAATGACTAACTGATTTAAGCTCGCATTTCATTGGATGACGTGACTTTTGAATGTTACTTCATCCAATGATGCAACATCATTACAAGTCAAATTACAAAGTCAATTCGCACAGTTCAATAGTCAAGATCATATACAGATCTATTGAGGGCTTACTAATTTCACAACTCCAAAACTCGCCAATCAAAGCTATGTAGCGTGCCGCTAACCATAGCGCACACAGTAGTTTGTATTGTGCCAAACAAGGCAACAAAACCACGGTGACTTTGAGTTATGTTTCCTTACTTTGGCTTAATTAAGGTCTGACCTAAAGTCTCCAAGACTTTTGTTCATCTAAAGAATAGGATTACATTGTTCACATTTGAACATCTCTACTACGTCTAGGTTAACCAAATTAACTTCCATAAGCTAAGTCAATTTAGAGAGAAATTCGCATTGGGATTAATTTGATTAGCATAATATAATTTTTCCGCAAAAATCTAAATTAAATAGTGACAATATTACACAAGTCGCAAGATCAAAAATCCATTATGCTCGTAATCATGTCTTGCGCCACAGGTGACAATTATCCAAAATTTAATTTAATTTATGAGCAAAATATTAATTTTTGGCAGTAAATCTACAAAAATTTCTCTCAACCGAATAACCTCCCACTGACTATGGCATGTCTAAAACCATGATAAAATATTCTAATTCCATACGATAACATCTTAATGTAGATTCACAATCAACTCATGCTATGTTACATTTAATAATGGAATTTAAATAAAGAACAATTAATCATGATATTCTAATTACAACATATTAGAAACTCTAGGCAAAAAATAACAATATGTTGTATTTAATATTCAGATTATGCTATAACAGAAAGTATATCACTTCTGAAATTTTCTGAAATTTTCTAGTATTTTCTAGAATTTTAAATAATTAATAAACATACAAAAAATCATAAATAAATATTCCAGAATCTCAGAAAATGCAACAACCATACCAGTAAATAGTAAATCATAACAGTAGTCTACAATAAAAAATTCAGCCCTAGAAACTTAGTCATGCAATCCCAAAAGCATTTTAAAGCAGAAATAATGAATTATTATTTTAGGAAAAATATTTTTTATTTTCATAAAATTTTTAAAATTTTACAGAAGATAGAAAATTTAATTCTGAGTCTAACAGTACCAACCATGCTTAAAACAAAGTTATAACGAATTACTTATGACCATTTAATGTTATTTTGGATTTTAAAAAAAAAAAACAAACCCTTACACGCAGCCATCAAACCAGCCAAGCCGGCGCGGAAAATGATGTGGCTCGGCTCAGCACATGGCTCAGTGCACGGCTCGCGCGTGGCAGTGCACGTGGTGCGGCTTAACGCGTGAGTGTGGAAGGGCATGGGAAGCGTGCCTGGCGCGTGGAAGCACATGACAGCCGCTAACGGCGCTATCTGGCGCGTGAGGCTCACGCGCAACCTTTCGGAGTGTTTTCTAGTGCAATTTTGGTTCTTCCGGACTGTAATGACCCTCATTCTCGTCTTAGTCACGTTCATGTACATTTGCATGATTTTGTCTTGATGAGCTTGCATTTGTAGATTTTGAATTGCTTTGCCTAAGTAAAGGTTCCTATCTTGTTTTGTGCTTGTGTGATTTACCTGTGTATTACTGGTATGTTTTGTTCCTTGTTTAGTGCGTTAAGCCTAGGTCACACCCTTGAACCTCTTATACCTAGGACCATCTTGGAATCCACTTTGGTTGACCTCTATCTCCACCCTGGCACATTGGCCGAGATGTCATCATCTAGGCCGAGGTGTGCATTACCTAGGCCGAGATATGAATCATCTGGGCCGAGGTGTTATCATCTAGACGTCCTAGATCTTTGATCCTTGCACCCAGTGATCTTGTTCCTGGACTGGTATGACCTAGACCGAGGTGTGGCACATCTAGGCCGAGATGTGGCACATCTAGGCCAAGTGTTATCCTTCCTAGCCGAGATCATTGAGACCTTACTTGCCGAAGCCTATGTTTTGATCCGAGATCATTGCCTTGTCAGAGTGCCCATGTCACCTTGTTTGTTGTATACCCTTTGTCATGCTCTTGTCTTGTCATTTAGTCACATTTTAAGGAAAACCCAATCAGGCGTTGCCACATGTCCCAGCAGAGGGTTAAGTCAGCCGGCAATAGAGAAAACATATCATTTTGTCATATCCTTGTCTTTGAAGAGATAGAAGCTCTAGGAAGAGGAAGAGGAGTTCTTGAGAAAGAAGTAGATTTCCAAGCTTGATCCTTAGAGTTTAAACCGTTTTATCCGTGTTTTGAGGTTAGATTTTTGATTTACTCTTGTTGTTCTTTATGTTTATTCGATCACATTGCATGATCTAGCATGATTCATGAGCCATGCATTGATTTGAAGTTTGGTTTTAGAAAGAGAAAATGATGTTCTTGTGTTCTTCAAGAAAAACTCACGTTTTGATCCAAAAGTGTGTATCAAGATCTATGTTTTTGTGTTTGTTTTCATTGAATCTTGAAGTATGGGTACCTAGGTCCATGTCTTTGAACTCATATCATGAAATCTCAAATTTTGAATAAAGAAGTTATGATTTTAGCATTCATGTTCTTCATGTTCATATTCTTCATGTTCTTTAAAAGGAAACCCAGATTTTCCAGACTTCACCGTTTCCCTAAGTGTGGTCACCGAGACCACTCTTGCCTAGACCTCACACCTAGGCCAAGCATCGTATCTCACTTTCGCCTACCTTGCATGAACACTTGCGCCTTAGTCTATCTTGCATGTGCACCTAGGCCTAGGAGACCAAACCTTGGCCAAGAGGTGCGAGACCTCGGCCAAGACTTCCTGAGTTCACCTAGCTAGGCCATTTTGGCCGAGATCATCTCTGTACATCCATCCCGAGACCTGGTTGGTACCCAGTATGTTTTCTCGAGATGAAAAATAGTGTTTTAACTCCCAGCACATGTTTTGCTTTGTCTTGACTTAGTTTTGAAAGAAATGCCGGGATCATTTACACTCATGTAAAGCTTGTTTTAGGGATGCATTTCATAGCCATCTTTGAGCATCTCTTCTTGTCTTCTTGAAATGCATTCAATGGGGTTTTATTATGTACTTGTAGGCCTTAGATCCTTGCTTTAATCCCCACACCCGAAGAGCTATGTGAGTGGTATTTTTAATAAAGCTATGTTCTAATGTTTTGATAAAAGCTTTGCTTGTTTTGTTTTGGAAAAATGTTTGTTCAAGTATGAATGATTATCCCTAGTTTTGTATCAAGTGTTATCTTGTTTTGATGACATTCTTGGAAAGTCCTTAGTGCTAGGAGACTATAATGCAACTAGTACCCTTGTTTGAGATATCTCTCTTGCCACCGACGGCCTTGTGCAGGTGGGTTTGTCTAATCGATTCCGAGTCGATTATTCCCTTGTTTTGTCAGGAATGTCATCCCCTGTATTATATTGATGCTAGTAAGCATCCCTTCAAGCTTTGAAAGACTTGATAGATGAACTTGGTTCATCCCTTGATTTTGTACAAGCTATGATATGTATTGATTTGATAAAGATCTCGGATATCATTCATTTAAACCTTTATTACTAATATCATTCACTGAGTATCCAAGCTCACCCTCTCCTTATATATATGTAGGTGACGAGCAAGAAGGCGGTGATGCCTAGATGTGTTTTGCAAGATATTTTGGATTCACGTTTTGCTAGCATCTTGAAGATTATACTTCTTAGCTTTGTATTTCATGTCTTTTGTATATGTCGGCTTGAGAAGCCTTTTGATCAAGATGTAACATGCACTTTATTTTATTTGTATTCAAGTTGTAAAACCGTGTTAAAATGTATGTCATTTCATTTGATCTATGCACAGCTCTTATGGACTAATTAGATTTAAATTTATTGCTTCCGCATATGTAAGCCCTTTATATATGTACTATGATTGTGTGAACTTTGTAAGTTGGCCTTTGGTAATCTCAGATTACTGGCCATCATGGCACCATTCTACTGGGGCGGAATGGGGTCGTGACACGGACTCCATTTTCCAAAATAAAAACATTTGTTGTCTCAAAAAAGACATTTAATGAACATAATAAATGAGGTGTATTACGCTCTCTCTCTAATAAGAGTGGAAGTGCAGAAATCTTGCACTTCATCTTCCTCTTCAAGCCATCAAAAAATCAAAACGAACCCAAATTAGGGTTTGATGTATCTCATTAACCATAAATCCAAATCTAACAAATAATATATGATTTCGAAGGTCTCGAAACAAGGATTCTAAATATGTAAGATTTGCAGACTGAAATTAAAGCATGTAAAACCATCATGCATGTAAAGTTTCGAAAATATAAAATGGGTCTCCATTTTTCTTAAAATCTAACCGTTGGATTTTCATGAAACTTTACAGATATGTTCTACATTAAATATACTACAATATATATAAATTTCAGGTCGATCAGAGATAGTTCGAAAAATTATTAATTTTCATGCATATATCGTGTATATATTTATATAAAATTATACACATATTTTAATGTATAAAAATAAGCACGAAAATACTCATTAAAGCTCTGATATCAATGTAAAACAAGTATAACACAGCGGGTAAAAATTATTTGGTCATACCTTAGGTGATAGAACCTGAAGCGAAGAATCTTGTGGGTAAATCACGTGCTTTAAAATGCGAACAACAAACACCCAACAGTGGAGTGATACCACAATATGAGTATCACCCACACAAGTCACAGTGTAAAAAGCTCGATCGTTATTTTTTTTATGGGAGAGAGTCAGAGAAAGAGTATATAAAAATATTATGGATAAAAATCACATAATATATGTGATATCAATATATTATTCAAATATATAATCAGATATATCTATCCATATCAGTTGATATGATAGATATAGCTATCATGAGTGGTTATCCAAATAAGTTTTGAATTCAAATTCAAACTTACATGGATAAGGTTTAAAAGGTTCATGAGTCATGCCACATGGGCGCCCAATTTCTAACACTATAGAATATGATTAAAAAAAAGAAAAAAAAAAGATTTGGTTTCTCGCTGGTTATAGAGAAGTCTAATCTAGTATATTTGAGCTCATGGTGTCTACAACATGTTCCATTCTAGTAATTTGAGTTATTCATAATAATAAAAATAAAAAAATCTTGATCTAATAATCATGGATATATAATTTCAATAGATTTATCTTTCAAAAAAACAATTAAAAAAAAATAGACAGGAAGTGTGCTTTTGTAATAAGTTGTTCATTTCAAAGACAAATTTAATAAACTTATGTAGTCACGATCATTAAAGTGGGACTACAAACTCACTTTGTAAGACAATTTGAGGATAAATTTGATTTTTCCCTCCTTTTTTTTCTTTTTTTATTTATTTATTTTTTTTATAGATAATCTATAAGTAGCATCCAATAAAATAAACAATATAGAACTCATAATGAATTTCATTAAGGCAACTGGACCAGTTTGAAATTTTTTAACCTAAGGCTAAACAATAGGATGGCTTATGAACAAGCATGGTAGGGTCCTCTGCGATTAAAAGTGAGTAAATCTAGTTCGTACATATAATTAAATTAAAGATTACGAAAATATATTAAAATTTTGGAGAAAACTAAGAGAATTAGCAATGGACTTGTTGAGGGTTGTATTAGTGAAAAAAAGTTTACTTTTCTCCACAATAGAGTTGTTAGTTGGTGCAATAACTAAAGTTGTTAGATGCTAAAGTGCAGATCAATTGTGGCCTTAGAACGGAATGTCCAACCTAGCGCCTTTGAGTCTATTTCGACCTGCTCTCTTTTTGATGCTTTAGGGGGTGACCAAGTCCTTCTTTTCTCCGGTCCACAAAACATCAGTTGGGTCCGGGAGTTCTACTGTATATGCACTCCATTTGTAAGGAGATAGCCCCATCTTTTCACATATGGGTTTGCAATAAAGCCGTAGTCATGGATGCCGAGGTCATTAGGAGGTTTCTTAATCTTCCGGAAGTCCAGAATTGTCACTACCCAGTCCTTGCCACCCGCAACATTGCAGATTTTGACCAGGTCGCCATTGAATTATGTGGCACTCCCCGGACTTGGATCGCCGGGCACTCATTCAATAAATGAGCTTCTTCTCTGTTTCCGCCTTCTCAAATCTCATTGTTTGTGGCAACATCCATGTTACCATACACTCCTCTCACATTACCCAAGATCAGGGTTATGTGTTGTATTGCATCCATCATCGCCTTTTTATCAACCTGTTTGAAATGATCGTGTCCAAAATAATTGGTGTGTTTGAGGGTCGCAAGTCGTTGGGCCCCCTTATGGGTGTTTGCTAAATTGTTTTCATACATCTTTTGGTGTCCACACCTTTGATGATGACGAGTTTCCCTGTCCCATTAAACATGTCTCCAAATTAACCGTCTCACAGAGTCAAGCTGTCACGACCCAAACCGCCCCTATAGGTTTAGCATCGTAAAATGCTAGTAATCCGTGATTACCAAAGGCTCGATTAACACTAATGACAATAATACATGATACGGGGTTGGCGGAAGTCAATCAATAATAAGATAATGTCCAGTGAACTGTGAGGACTTGTATGAAAATAAACTTTTATATACATGGCCATATTCAAAACCACTTATGCTATAATCATATATATACAAGACAATATGCAAGTTAGGGAATTAATCCCATCATCAGAGACAGTATAAACAAAAGTCTTAAACATTCTTTGCACTTAGCAAAATCAAAAGGGTGGATTTGAACCACCCAAAAAGCCTTGACACAGTCTAGTTCGGAACCTCGTTACGAGGCACAATAGCTAGCTTGACAAAACAAGGGTTCGGGTTGGCGCCACTAGCTTTGGTTCAGTGCTCGATCACCTACATATATATAATAAACTGTGAGCTAAAGCCCAGTGAATAACAAATGTGTAAAGAGGTTAAGAATGATGTCCTTACGGTCTTTGAAACAATCGATTTCAATCAATATCTTTTGTCAATCAATCGTTCAATCATTCGATTCGATCAATCATTTTCAATCATATTCATATTCATATAGGTCATATCTGGTACATCCAATGGAACAATACAATACAATAGGTCTTAAAGATAGAACAATCAATTAATGGCCATCATACAATAACAATAGTTCCAAGATTTGGAATTGACAGAGATCTCTGTAACAATAGCAATATCAATAACAATACGCTATGGATGTCACGAATACAATTCAAAAGAGGATTATCATTCAATCGATAGAAAGTAACCATTGAGAAACAATATAAGTTATCATTCAGAAAATAAATACAATTTGAACATATCTTTACGACATTGTAACTCACTGTGGGCTTCTCGATACACGTACTTCTGGTTCAGCGTCTGACCTAAACAAACAAATTCAAGCTCACTAATTTAATAATATTCATATTGTTAGTCAATTCTATTTGATTCGGTTGTTGCTTATTCAATAGTTCTTTATCTTTACTAATTCGGTTCTAATTTTCATTTATTCATTCAAATACATTCATGAGATGCAAATGATCATGAAAAACACTTTAAAACCATACAAATGGAGGCCCAGGAGGTGGAAAAGAGGAGCAAAAACAAAACCTAGACTAGCCTAATTGCCGCACGTGTAGGGGTCCTAGCCACATGTGCAGGCCACTTCCGCACTTGCTATTTAAGCATAATGCTTGACCAAACTGCTCTGTTTTCCGCACGTGCGGGGCCAGGCCGCATATGCGGTACTGGACTTGCTTGAGTTCGAAAACTACCCTGTTATGGCAATCCATTCCTGTGCCAATTCAACTTCTTTTTCAAGCAATTCAAACTCAAAACTCTCCAAGAACACTCTCAGAAATTTATAATTTTACATTGAGGCTCAATTTCATGCAAAATGGAGTATAAACTTTTGACATTAACTACAAAATTGGAAACCATGCAAGGTGAGCTTCAAATCTTTAATTTCATGGAGTTTCCTCCTCAAATTCAAAACTTATGCAAGACAAAAATTATGCCATGCATGGTGAAATTCTTGAGTATGCAATTCAAGAATTATGCCATGCATGGTGAAATTACGAGTGAATTCATTCTTTTTCCTTTCATAAGAGCCTTGCATGCAGTTAATCTCTAATTACATGAACCAACTCTTCCAGTACACTTCTATTTTCTTAGCTAACCTTGACTTTCATAAGTTACAAGCATGATTCTACAAATTCATGAGATGAAAGAGGGTAATTCTTACCTAGATTGAGTGTAGTAGTAGTGTTTTCTTCACCTTCTCTTCCTTTTCTTTTTCCTCTCTTCTATCTTCTTTGGGTTGAGTTCTCGTAGTTTCACTCGATCTTTTTCTACGTGTATGTATCTAGGTGCAAGAACAAAAACCCACTAGCTCTCTCATCTAAATTCATTTGATGTGTATGAAAGACACTAGGCTGAAATTAATTAGATTAATAAATTAAGTAAAATTACCTAAGGCTAAGAGATTAATTAAAATTAACTTGACTCAAGGTAAATTAATCTCAACATCTTAAAATCTTAATTACACTAAAGCAAATTATACTAATGTGAATTAGGCTCGAATTCCTATCCAATTATTTAATTCTAACTTGTTAAAATTAACGAATCAGACAGGCTTAATATTCACTTTAACTTATTTGTTCACAATAACACAATGTAAACAGTCACATGGCATAACACTTCATCACGTATAATCATATAATGAACAATAAGCACATAGTCAATTTAATTAATTTTCTTAATTAAGGAGGCGGTTGTCACACAAGCCTATGTCAAGGGGGGTTCGTCGGGAGTTGGGGTTTCTGTTACAGTGATGATCCACTCACCAAGGAGGCCGCGTTTCCTTGGTCAGCTGCAGCAGTTCGAGTAGTCTGTCACACATCGCCTTGATTAGATAGATGCCCGGCTAGATGCCTTTGATGATCGCCTTGCCCAGCAGTCATCCATGCTTGCCCAGATCCTTTCTCTGTTATAGATGCAGCTGTAGCCTCCACCATCTTCTCAGTCATGTTTTCTCTTCTTTTTTATTGGACAGTTTATTAAACAGTTTTTGGCCTGTTTTTGGACAGTTTTCTGTTGCCCCTGTTTTTGTTTCCTTTGTCTCTCCCCGATCAAAAAGAGGCATAGTTAGTTAGTGAAATATTGGATATTGGGACATTATTTGATAGTAGATATTGGATATTGGATATTGGTTTGGACTACACAATTGAGTTTTTGGGATATTGGCTTAGATTTGGGTTTTCATTCTTTTATTTGATTATTTTGGTCTGACATGTTCTTTGTTTTTTTTTAGGGTGTGTTGCGTCAATAGGATTGGTTGTGCCTAGCCCCGTTGTTTTTGTGTTTGATTGTTTGTTTGGTCTAGTGTGTGTGTTTGATAGAAACTTTGTTAGAATGTTTTGTCCGGAAATTGACAAAAAGGGAGATTGTTACGTCCTTTAGTCTCGTCAATTCCATGAACAAACATAACTTATCGAGTCGTAATTGTTCTAGGTGTTTTGTGTTGCTCGCTCGAGAGAAGTAGTCTTGGCTCGAGCGAAGAAGAGTTGCTTCCAGAAGTTTCTTTGTCGGCAAAATACTGGGAAGGTTTATTGTGCGCTTGAGTGAAGGAAGCTTGGCTCGAGCGAAGGAACTTGTGGAAAACACACGTATCAGTGTTGTCGCTCGAGCGAGAGAACCTACGCTTGAGCGACCTTCGCGGCCTCTGTTTTCTATAAATATCTGTTTCAGTCCGTTTTTAGGTTTACGGCTTCTAGATATTCCTTGAGGGTTTTAGGGTTTTCTTCTGGGGCTATTTTGCTAGGTTTCTTTGATGTTTAATTGAGTATTATACTCATGGTGTGACGAGTACACATCAAAGAGTTGTTTGATTATTAGATTTCAAGAGTGTTCTTCTTCGGTGGAATCCGGAGATTCAAGCGTGGAGCATTCGAAGGAGTTTGATGCTGTGCGTAGTCGTTGATTCAACAATGGATGTTGTGGATTAAACATCATTTTGATCAATTCCGAGACGAAGGTTGCGGTGAAAGAGATAAGATTGTTGAAGACAAATTGACAGTGCTTGGGTAATTTGTTTGGTATATTTGTACTCTATCTTTCTTTTATAGTGGATTGATTTGTGGCGTTTTGCTTGTAGTTTTTTTAATCAAATTGGAGGTACTCCAATTGTGGTTTTTCTACGTAAAAATCGTTTGTGTCGATTTATTATTTTTGAAGTGACAATCTAAATCACTTTCATATGTGCTAGATGATTTGGATTGTTAGTTTTAATCATTTGGGAATTGGTACAATTAAATATTGATCTAATCACGAATCACTTAGGTTTTTCGCATATATCAACAATAATGATTTTTTTATTGGTAAGTGGAGTTAATTAAAAAAACACAATAAATCATGAGAGGAGTTGATCATAAAAAATTTAAGTAAAAACTGTGAAGTGGTTGGAGCAGAGAACAAATATTTGAAGGTTCAACTTGTTACACTTTGTCTCTCGGGTTATGATTATTTAGGTTCAAATTGTTAGAATTATTTCTTTTAGAGCTTAACGTCATCTACTGACTCATTGTAGATGCAAGTTCTATACAAAATATCTTACAAGCGCATTAGTTTGTGAGTGACACAGCAGGCAAGGTACGTAATACCATTTATGAAATCAGTTTCTCGAGAGGATAACAAGCCCCAATCTGTGACATTAAGCTTGTTATTGACATTATTTATTTAGTTTTTTTAAATCTAGTGCCTTGGCTAAATTTTAATAAAATTTAGGGGCTTCAATTCCACTTTTCACATTTAAACATTATTATAAATATGTTTGGGCAATTTTGGAAGCGATTGGGCTATCTCATTTGAAACGGGCTATCTCCTAGCACAGCTTTTCCATGTGTTGCACACTGAATTTTCTATTGCTAAAACAATTTTTTTTTTTTTGCCAAAAAAAGGGTTGTTTGGAGCAGTACATTGTTTTTAGGTGATTGATGAATGAGCAATGTTGCTAAAGGAAAATTTCACATTGTTGACTACTTTCGTAGTTGAAAATTTGTTATCAGAGCATTAGATTAATAATTCGTGTCAAAATCTAAACAAAATAAGAATATGTAGAAATCATTAAGGGATTGTTTGTTACGGTTTTTGGGAGTGATTATAACTTATTTTGATTTAGGAGTTTATGTCAAATTGTTTGGTGCAGCTTCTACTTATAATTTATTAGGCAGAAATAACTTAAATAAGTTGAAAAATTGATTTTCTGAAAGTTGGGATAGGGGTGATTTTAGCTTTTATTTTCTGATTATCAACTTTTAACTTAAAAAAAGTTCCACCAAGCAGGGCCAAAATCATTTAATCGAACTACTTGCAACGGCCAATAATTCCTAAAATAAATGTGATGAGAAAATTGAAATTGGGTGCAGACATACATATCAGTTTCTTGTTAAACTCAAACTACCGTTGTCGTTTGGCTAGGGCTTTTTTAGTTAATTTTTTTGAGTTGAGACTAAAGTTCGTTTGGGTTGATTTTTTTGACTTTTTTGAAAGAAAAAAAATGAAATAATTATAATTTGGATGTGACATTTTGTCTTATTAATTTATTTAGCCTATTTTATTTTATATATATTTTTAATCCCAAAATCCCTAGCCATACGAAGCCTTATTGTCATTGCAAACACAATTTAGTGCTAACATATAGGGTGTGTTTGATTGGACGGACTGGATAAGGGGGGATTAGAATCCATCGGACTTGAGTCCTGGGACTGTGAATCCCCCGGACTATTTGGTTGGATTGGATATGTATTGTGTTTTTTTTTTCATGGGATTAGATGTCTGGAAATGACTATTTTTAGTGAATCCAACGTTTGGTTGGACGGACTGGATAGGATAAATGAACAAAAGACTATTTTACCCTTTTTCAATTTTTACTAAGTAATAGCAATATTAAACATATCTTTAATATTTTAATTATTTTTAGCTAGATTAAATAAAAATTTATTTTATTTTATTTTTTACACAATTAAATAAATTTTTAAATTAAATAAATAAATAAATAAAATATCAATAAAAATTTATATTATTTTTTAATTTAAATTTTAAACAAAATTGTTTTTAAAAATAATAATAATTAAACAATGAAATTAAATAAAACATCTATTAACATTTAAATAATGAAATTAAATAAAATATAAACAAAATTTTAAAATAAAACATCAATAAAATATCTATAAAAAATTATTTAAAAAAATAAATAAAACATCAATAAAAAGTTAAATAAAATTATTTTATTTTTAAATTGAGATATTTAAATTTTATTAAATTTACTAAATATAATACATAATTAAATAGTAGAGGATCAAAATGGTCATTTCACCACCTAATTCCAACAGTAAATAATCCCCTCAAAATTGTCCCACACCCCCCCTAGGATAGTATAATCCTCCATATAGGGGATAAGGAGTCCGGCCGGACTCCATGTCCGGCGGACTAAAAAAAAAACAAACATCAGATTGGATTTATTGTACAAATTACAATCTGCACAATAAATAATCCCCCAATCAAACACACCCATAATGTAGGCAATGGAAAGCTTTTATAAATGTAGCAGCAGAGTAACACAGTGCTTTTCTATGACCGTGTTTGAATCTTTGATGTGTGAAAAGATTTGTGGAGGAAAAGAACAAGGAATGAACAAACTGATAAAATATATGGTAAATTATAAAGTTTAGATTGTCTTCTGTGTTTTGAAAAATCACAAATACTTTTTGTTAAAATTTTTTATTTAACAAAATTAACTAAAAAAAATGAAATTTATAATTGTTCTTTTATACAATAATAAAATTTCTTAAATTATTGATTGGAACATATTTATAATATTATTAAAAATTGTTAATTGACTTGATGATTTAATAATAGAAGGGGCGATTTGTTATGAAATTATAAATCTCAAGGGGTGGAATGTAATTTCCAGAACTACAGGGGAAGATTCGTATTTTAATCAAATCTCAGGGAGCGTATTTAGAATTTATCCTAAAATAATAAGTTGTTTTTCTTTTTTTTTTAATTTTTTTTTTGTAGAGTTGATAAATGGACGCGGTTGGGCTCATCAAAACGGGTTATATATTTAAAATAATTAAATCCAAACCCACTTATTTAATAAATGGATTTAAATGGGTTGGGTTGAATTAGATACGAGTTTGACAAATGGACACAACCAATCAATTAACTTCATTTATTTATTTATTTATTATTCTTATGTTTAAAAATTCTTATTTTTTTATTATTTTTTAAAATTTATTTTTTATTTCAAAAAAAATAATTTTTTAATTTTTAAAAATATATTTATTTTTTATTAAAAAATGGGTAAAGTACACTTACCTCCCTTAAAGTTTCTGACAATTACATAGACCTCTCCTATAGTTTCAATAATTACAAAAATTTTCCTCACTTTTGAACCTATTATTAAGATTCTCCCATTGTTAATCTTTTGTTAGTTTATTTAACAGAATATGCAGATAGCATGTATTATGAGTCAAAAATTTCAAGATTGTCTTTATATATTCAAATAGTAAATTTCACTCACCACCCCTAAGGTTTTACAAAAAAATTAGTAAAGACCTACACATTATTTTAGCAATGTTGAACAAAATTATTAAATTCTATACAATATTAAAAAAAAATTCTAAATTGTTAAGATATTATAAAAATATTTAACCAAAAAACTATAATTTTTATTGATAAAATACTTAAAAAGAAGGGGGATTTTTTTTTAAGATCCCTGATATTAAGATTTTATAGCATAAATGACATAAAATATTTTCATAGTAGTTGGGGTCCGTCAAATTTTTACAGAGAAATTTCGAAATAGAGAAATTTCGATCCAGATAAATTTCAAAGCAGAGAAATTTTAATCTAGAGAAATTTCAAACACAGAGAAATTTGTCTGAAATTTGTCTGGTTTGAAATTTCTCTAGTTTACTCACAAATTTTTCTGTGTTTTGACCAATTTTGTTTGGTGTGGCTTGTTTGATTTTTATTAAAATTTCTCTAGGCAATTTCACTGGAATTTCTCTAGACACATCACAATCTCTTTGAAACTTCTCTCAGTGTTTCTGTTCATGTTTGGAATTTGTCTAGGCACATCACAATCTCCTTGGAATTTCTCTGAGTGTGTTTGTGTGTTCATGTTTTGAATTTCTCTAACTTTTTCACTGGAATTTTTCTGGACATATTGCAATCCCCTTTGAATTTCTCTGAGTATGTTTGTGTGTTCATGTTTGGAATTTCTCTGGACACATCATAATCTCCTTAGAATTTCTTTAAATTTGTTTATGTGTTCATGTTTAGAATTTCTTTGGGCATTTTCACTGGAATTCTCTCTAGACACATCACAATTCCAAAGTGTTTGAAAAAAATTCACACAGTGGCCATAGCTAGAAAAAATTCAAACAGTGACCACAGTCAGAGAAAATTCACAAAATTACAAACAGTGACCACAACCAGAGAAAATTCACACAGTGATAATAGCCAGAGAAAATTCATACATTTAGAGAAAATTCACACAGTCAGAGAAAATTCACAAAATTACAAATAGTGATCGCAATCAGAGAAAATTCACATGGTTCCCACATCCAGAGAAAATTCACACAGTCTGGAAAAAATTCAATTTGATTTACTCACACAATTTTCAATATGATTTTCTTACAAAATTCACATAGGTTCTACATCTCCAACACTCCCAACCCAGATCACAAACTTCTTCTTCTTGTCTACATTCATGGCGGTGGCTTCTGCGTCAAAACCGCATCCTCTCCTGCATACCATAACTATCTCAATTCACTTATGGCCAAAGCAAACATTGTTATCGTTTTTGTTGATTACAGAATGAGTCCCTGAGTACCCTCTTCCAGTCGCTTAAGATAATTCTTGGGCTGCTGTCAAGTGGGTTGCTTCTCACTCCACTTCTAATGGTGGTAAGGTATGGCTAAAGGACTATATTGATTTTGATCATTTTTTTTGGCAGGATATAGTACAGGTGCTAATATAGCACACAACATGGCCATTTAGGTTGGGTCTGAAGCCATTGCTGTACACACAATGCATATAAATGTGTATGTATTGTAACGTCCCGAAATAATTACAATAATCCATCCCCAATATCCAATATATGACAACAACGATAATAGGGGTATCCTCCATTAAATCTAATATGATATACAAAAGAGAAACATATGCATCATACATTCATAAAGTCTAGCCCTGAATTTATAGCATATTTTGCAAGTTAAAAGAGAGAAAGAAAGATAAACAGATAAAAATGCCTTGAAGGCTTACATATTTCCAAGACGAGGCTTAGTTACAACAAAAGTGGACTTTAAGTCCAACACATTTAAAGCCTTTGGCTATACAAAACAAACACAACGAAAGAAGCTCTTGCTCCAGATCCTCCCAAGTTAGTGCCTTGGCAGAGGCATATCATCAGCACTTGAAATGTTTTTCCCACATCGGGTGAGCCAAAGCTCAGTAGAGATAATCTAACACAATATATGAATCTTAACAAAGATATAAGGGTGAAATACATATGCAATGCTCATGACAAAACGATTTACATTTCTTTTGCCAAAACCGTGTTATGCTCAGCTTATGCCATAGAAAACAAGGGGGATTCTCAACCAATACAACCTTTCACAGATATTTCGTTTATAGGAAACCGTTAAACGACACCTATGTAAACGTAGCCTATACAAGCGCTACTATTGCCATTTTACGGATCTTTTGTCCTCGGGAACCGGCACCCATGTATACGTGCATTTTTCGTGACTTTCATCCTGAACACACAGGCTAACTTAATTTGGTGATACACACCTCTTTCTAACATTCACCCCTTTTTATCAAAGTCATATACATTTGCAATGTATTAAATGAGCAACAATGTTCAATGCACATGGATAAGAAATTAGTTTCAATTTGCCTAATCCTCATGCAATTTCTACAACAATCATAGTTATCCTCCATCGATAGCTCAAAATAGTTATAAAATCTCCAATACAGATAAACTTTCCAAAATTCAAAATGTGAACAATAATATATATCCAACTCCACAATCCATATCAATATCCATCTGATTTCATATTCCCAACATTAATTTCATTTATTTATACAAAATAAATATTGAGACATTTAGGGCAAAAACCCCTTTTCCTCCAAAGTCCATTTCAAGTACCAAAATCAATAATTTTCTCATAACTCAACCTCATTTACACTTCCCCAACCATTTTCAATATAACCATTTAAAAATCCCTCTTTTGAATTTTAAACCAAAATCCTAGGTTTGTTTAAATCCTCAAAATCACAATATTGTTTATGAAAAACAAATAGGTAATTAAAAATCATAAAAATGTATAGAGAATCCCTATCTCAAAGCTAGAAGACGATTGAGAGAGTGAAGAAACTTCAACAACGCCGAAACTCAACTTTAATCGGATGAAAATGAAGCTCTGGGTGAGCTCTACCTTTTTAACAAAGGGAGTAGGGTGGAGAGATGGATGGATCCAAGTGTTTTTGTGGAGAGAAGGTAGGTTTTAGAGAGAGAGAGAGAGAGAGAGAGAGAGAGAGAGGCTATAGATCTAGGGTTTTGAAAAGTTTTAGAGAAAGAGATAGATGAAAAAAGTGATGTAAAAGTGGTTGTTACGAACTGATATACGCACAGTCCGCTCAAGCGCAAGAAGTGACACTCGAGCGTCTAGACACAAAAATGATTACCGCTTGAGCGTTAAGACACAATGAAAAAAAGGCATCACCGCTTGAGCGCAGGAAATGAAGCTTGAGCATAGAATATACACTCTCAGTAGTTTTATAGACAGAAGACCATAGCTCGAGCGCAAGAAATGTGGCTCAAGCGCACCACCGCTTGAGCACAGGAAACACCGCTCGAGCGTAGAATACACCGTTCTAGTAGTTTTGCAGGATTGCAAAAGTACTGAGAGTCCACAAAACCCGCTCGAGTGCAAGAAGTGACGCTTGAGCAGAGGAGTAAAATTTTGGGCAACAAAAGTTTGAAAATCAAGCTACCAACCTGTTCCAAACGCATCCAATATAATCCAAATGCCAAACTCAAGGAGGGAAAAGAGAAATAAGACAAGAATGACATTACAGAACCATGAAACTCGAGTTTAGAATATCAAATAGGTCGGGTCTAAAACCAGAATCGCTATATGTATGATATATATAGAGAGAGAGATAGAGGAGAGAGAGAATACAAACACGGAAGAGAGAGAGAGAGTAATAGAGATTTGGTATGTGTATATATATATATATATATAGAGAGAGAGAGAGAGAGATGGTGTGATACATGGGTGTTGGTGAGGAACCATAGGCTACAAAAAAAAAAAAAAATATATATATATATATATATTGTGAATCTTTTCCATTACTAAAAGTTAGAGGGATTTTAGACCAATTTTCCCTAAAAAGAAACCATATCTCTAAAATTAATGTTATGATAGATAATACCTTAATTATTTCACACTACATAAACAACATAAAATTTATCATTTGAACTAACATATTTATTATTTGAACTTTTTTATTTTAAAAGTTAAAATAAATTAACTTCTTTATTTTTTATTTTTTAAACAAAATGAACTCCTTGGATCCATGGAGTAATCATTGAATATTGCATATATTTGTAATTGGGTCATGTTTTACTCTATAATTTGGATATGTTTTCAATACTCTATGTTTTGCTCTATAATCTTAAGCCTTTCGTATTCGGTTCATCAATATATATATAAATTTGTAATAATAAATAAAAAATAGAGATTAGCGTATTATATCTTATATGTGTTATTAAACCCTAACTTAGATCAATAAATGTATTTAAACAATAAATAGAAATTCAATCTATTGTAAAAAGAGAATCATTGCTTATTTCATTACATAGAACCAAAACCTTTATAATGACAAGCATATATATAGTATAATAACCACACATTACCTTATCTAAAAAAAAGAAAAGAAAAGCCAACAAATTGATCACCATCAAACCTTATATTAAATTAAATACAATCCTTTATTTGAAAATTACAAAACAAAATATAAAAGATGCCAATTTTTATTTTTTAAAAAGATCATCAATTTTATAAATAACTATTTTGAGAAACTATAGTTTGAATAAAAATTTAAAAATATGTATAGGTATTCGATTTTTTTTTTTTTTTTTGGGTATGAAAAATACCTATTTGGAGAAATTTTAAATAGATTTAAAAAAAATATTTTATCAATAAAAATTTAAAAAAATTTCATTAAATATTTTAATAATATCTTGACAATTTAGAGATAAATAATTTTTTTACATATGAATAAATAAGTAGGACAAATTGCTGGAAAAAAAATTAATCGTTTTGTTTCAACTTAAGAAAGGAAAAGAAAAAAAATTAAATAATAAATGCATTAATTAAAATTGATAAATTTTTCGTTATTTATATAGTGTGAAATAAGTCTTATATTAATTATTAGGGTCTTATATTAAATTATCAGGGTGATATGTTAAAATATACATGAGTCTTTGATAATATATATGCAAAACCTTAGGGGAGGTGAGTAAAAAATTTCATTTAAATAGCTTACTGGTTGATTTCCATCTCTTCCTGCTCAATTCAAAGGAGTAATATGGTCATTTTGGATAGCCAAGTAACGTCATTTGTGCTAAATTAACGGATTGGAATAATCTTGATATTGTCATCAAAAGTAGGGGAGGTAGGTCCTTATATTTGTCAGAAACTTTAGGAGAGGTAAGTGTAATTTATCTCAAAAGAATTATTTTTTATTTTTTAAAAAAATTTATTAAAATTTTTTAAAAATTGATCGTAGTGTTGTAGAAGTGGTGGCATTTAGATGAGTTTAAATGAGTACCCATGTCCAATCTATGTAAACCTAATTTTAAGTGAGTTGACATTGAACAACTCATTTAAGTCTATTTATTGATTTGGGCGGATTAA
This sequence comes from Camellia japonica, assembly GCA_030407325.1. Taxonomy (NCBI): domain Eukaryota; kingdom Viridiplantae; phylum Streptophyta; class Magnoliopsida; order Ericales; family Theaceae; genus Camellia; species Camellia japonica. Next base: position 28,554,823 of record JAPPVO010000014.1, read on the forward strand.
TATAGATTTTAAATAGGTATAATTGTACTGATTCATAAGTTTGGATTGAGTTTGCCACCTCTAGTTTTTTCCCCTACTTTTTCCCTTCTTCTCTCTCTCTCTCTCTCTCTCCCCCCCCCCCAAAAAAACCAACCAACCAACCAACCAACCAACCAAAATCTCTACTCAAATCTAAAATCCAAACAAAGCCTTAAAGGCTATAAAATAACAATGACTTCACAATCGATAATAATTTGTTCCAGTGATCACTGTTAATATTATATGTGGCCTCCTCTAAGATAAAATAGATGGTGTAACTACTAAAATAATTATAATTACTCTGAAAAACTGGTGATAGCATGCATAAGTTAGATACATTTAATTATGCTACAAAAGGAAGCAAGATTACTGTGCATTAAGTGCAAAATATTAGTGTATAGTGAGAGCATTCATCGAGCTTGAATTGTAGTAAGTGTAAGATCAATTATAGATGAACCGCTGTATCTGTTAAAGATGAATGCCGGTTGTTTATTAGGAGGAGGCAAGGTTGTTTCGTTACACAACATGAAAGCAACATCTGACATAGTTGGCCGATCAGTGGTAAATTCTTGCACGCACAAGAGACCAATGTGAATGCATCTCAAGACTTCTTCACTTGAACATGACTCGGGTAACGATGAATCAACTATATCTAAGGCTTTTTCTTCTCTCCATAAGTTCCAAACCTGAAACAATGTATAACATCATCTTTGGGTGATTAATCAAACAACTATTTTCTCGATAATGGAAAATCCTCCATTCTATTGCAGCTATAGGATTTTCCATTAACAATACATTGATTTACTTACATGTCCAATTAAATTCACAAAATTGTCTTGATTATAACTGTTGTTCTTTTTGCTACTAACGATCTCTAGTAATAAAACTTCGAAACTAAAAACATCTAATTTTATTGAAAATAGTCCTTTCATTGCATACTCTGGTGACATATAACCATTGCAATTACAACATCAAACAATAATTAGAATTTAATGCTTTTCTTGCACATTTCTCTCTCTCCACACATGAATGTATAAGCGATACTTACTATGTTCCAACCACCCTATTTGTGTTAGCTTCAATCTGGTACGCTCCAAATATTTTAGCCATACCAAAGTTTGATATTTTGGGGTTCATTAAAGCGTCGAGTAACACATTACTTGCTTTTAGATTCCTATGAATTATTCTTAGTCTAGAGTCTTAGTGAAGGTATCATCCTACGAGCAATTCCCGAAATGATCTTGAAGCGCTTTCTCCACTCTAGAGATGAGCCTTTTGTTTTATCTAGGCCAAAGTTAAAAGTCAATTCTATCAACAAATCGAAGGTACTCCTATATTTTTACATAAATTTCAGTGATAAAAAACAAATGAACTCAAATGAAAAAATTAAGCATACCAAAGATGAGAGAGTCTAAGCCTTTGTTTGGCAGATATTCATAGATCAACATTCTCTCGTCTTGTTGAGTGCAACATCCCAATAGTCTCACTAGATTTCTATGTTGGAGTTTAGCAATAAGTGTAACTTCATTCTTGAATTCCTCCACCCCTTGGCCTGAATTTTCGCTAACCTTTTGATCGCTATTTCTTGTCCATTATGTAACCGCGACCTTGAAATCAATGCACAATTAACTTATTTACTCTCTAAATACAAATAAACCACAATTTTTAGATAAATTTCATCTCCAAACGGTGTCTTACCTTATACACTATTCCAAAGCCACCTTGACCGAACTTGTTCGAGGAAGAAAAATTGTCTGTGGCGACGACAATGGTGGTTAGATCAAAAAGTGGCAATTCCGCATTTGTTCCACTTTCATCAAACTGATTTTCTATTTGGGTGGTTATAAAGGATGTTGAACTGTTGGGACTAAATAACAAGTTGTTCTGTCGTCTTTTTGCTGTCTCACAACTCAACTAAAATCTTATCAAAATTCAAAATTCAAATATAGTCTTAAATCAGTGACATTAGATTTGATTACCACATATGATTTTTCATGCTACAAAATTTGAAAACAAATAATGATAGAAGATTAATGTTGTTTTTATTACCTTTTCTCTTCCTCATCACCAATCAAGAAAGTAAGCAGATTACAAGAAACAAAGATGCAACAGAGGACATTACAGTTGCCACCACCATGCCCTTCTTGGCACGAGATTGTTGTGACTTCAAATATTGAGCTGAAAAGAGGATAAAATAGCCACTCCATTTATTAATATATTGTAAATAAAAAGCTAATAATTTATGCTTTATTTTTTCTTATTTGGTCTTTTATTTTATACTACAAAGAAAGAGAAAATGCTTTCAGAGCAAAAATAAGTTCCAGTTTGCATGCTTCTTAGAATTTGGAAATCATAACACATTAAGTTCATTGAATAAGCAATGAACATAATAATATGTTCATTATCTTTTTGTCAACATAATATTGGTGTAATAGGTTTAACCACTCATGTGTATATCTAATGTAGTACTGACAATTAGACTAATACATCGAATAATAATATATGATAATAAAAATAGATGATCACTATAGCATTACTCTACAACTAGTGTTTCCACCCCATGGCATGGCATCTACCTTCCTTTATGTGATCTTTACTATATGTAAAACAAGCATAACGCAGCGGGTAAAAATTATTTGGTCATACCTTAGGTGATAGAACCTAAAGCAAAGAATCTTGTGGGTAAATCACGTGCTTTAAAATGCGAACAACGAACACCCAGTGGTGGAGTGATACCACAATAAGAGTATCACCCACACAAGTTATAGTATAAAAAGCTCGATCGTTATTTTTTTTTATGGGAGAGAGTCAGAGAAAGAGTATATACAAATGTTATGGATAAAAACCACATAATATATCTAATATCAATATATTATTCAAATATATAATCAGATATACAATCATATCTATCAATCTATCCATATCAGTTGACATAATAGATATAGATATCATGAGTGGTTATCCAAGTAAGTTTTGGATTCAAATTCAAACTTACATGGATAAGGTTCAAAAGGTTCATGGGTCATGCCACATGGGCGCCCAATTTCTAACATCTCCCACTTGCACATGAGTTGGCATGATACAACCACATCTCTATCTCAATCTCCCTTAAAAAAAAAATGAACAATCTCATACTAGCCAATGCACGGTGCGACCGCTGAGAACATCTGCATATGGGAGCTCTATACTAGAAACTCAATATGAGTCAACATAGAGACATCAACCCAAAATGAACAGAAATAGTGTCTCATGTACCCCAGACCCATCTAATTACACCGGTCCAAAAAAAAAAAAAAAAAAATCTCTAATCCCCCAAAAAGAGCATGTTTGGCTCTCTCAATTTTGCAAAATATATTCACACTCAATCCGCCTCTCATACAAAGCGATGTGAGTTGCCGACAGTGAATATACAACAATGGTGTAATACTAAATGATCTTTCCTTTGCCCTCATGCCATTTAGTTTAGGATTGACTGCTTTTCCAGTGATGTCCCTTAAGGCCGAATCATACATGACTGCAGGCAATATACCAAAGTAGCAGAACATCAACCCCTTACTTTATGATATAGTCAAAAGTCACAAAATGGTACATCAATGAAAGTCATATCAATAATGACACGTAAGACTCACACGGTGAGGAAACAGGGATCCATTCTCTCACCTCATTACTTGGTCACCAAGCACATATAGTATGAATACATGTTACGGTGGAGTAACTCTTCCAAAGAGTGATGTCATACTCGATACACCGTACAGTTGTTAGTCTAGTCGCTTTCTAGCACCTAACCCGAATTCTCTATTTGCTCGCTTTCCAGGCATCAAATGAGATCTCGTATCTGGTTAATCATAACAGGCACAACATGGAAAGTGGGTACTAACATCCATGTTTGGTCCTTATCACAACCTCATCTTGGTTGTAACCAAGGCGACATACATAGTGGATAATTTAAGCCTCTCTTGGCTTCAAATAAAAATAAACCCCTAGTCTCATCCTTGCTCGCTCCCAAGCGCCAAGGGCGATTGCTCGTGTGAGTGAGCCAATCTTGCCTGCTAACATCATCTTCTGCTAATCATTATGACACAAACCATAATAGTGTCAACATCCCATCATCTCACAACAAATAAGTGATCAATTTTTTAATTAAAAAAAAAAAAAACGACCACAGCTTGCGCAATTCTAGATTCCAAATATAAGCCTTATAAGCACCTCTTGCGATAAGTATATACAACGGAATCCACTATGTGCGCCTCACATGAAGTGATTCAAGATCACTATCTCTTGCGCAATAACCTCTCTAAAGATATTTTGGTGACCAATCTGTGTTCATTCAAGATGTGCCCAACTAGCGCATTGAATCTTACAAGGAGCAAATTAATATACTACTAGTAAAGCATTCTATCCACAATCTAATGAGCAAGGTCAATGTCTAAACAACTCAGTTGGCCATTTACCAAAGATAACACTTATCATGCCGAATACGCCCATATAGCGTACTTTAGGCTCCCACAACAAAAAAAAGATCAAGGAATATAGGTCATCTGTTTCTTCCAAAGACAATCCGAGGATTCACTCAATAGCTAAGACTTGACTTTTACCGATAGGTAAGTCAATGGGTTTGCAATTTTGCATCTAGAATCATTCTAGGGTATTCCTTATGTAAGTCATCAAAGACAAACCGGAATTCTCCCAAAACAATCCCTAAGGATTGTACATCCGAGCATATAAATTATATCACCCATGTCCATCATATCTAAAATAGAGGACTGCCCACCCTAGGTGGTGACAACCTTATAAATTCCTGGCTCATAATGACTAAGTAAGGAAAAACTTCTTTTGGACCATTGATCATGCTTCAGTGGTCTTCATCGATCATCGTTGGCCTATCATGGCTCGATGAAATCTAAGAACCACTATTTGGATAACTGTTTTAGGCTGTAAAAGATTTATTGGAACTAGCAACCTTTTTGTGCTCCAAACTTTTCACCATAAAAGCAGAAGGTAAATTCCTACGGATCTACTTATCCAATTCTGCAACGAGAAGTTGGGTCACAACGTCCACAAATCAATGTTCCGAAATGTTCCGAACTTATGTCAATCATAGCCTAAGTTGAAATAACCTTCTTGGTCTACACCTTCCTCAATAGTGCGACTTTTCGGTATCTAGCGAGCCTTATGCCTCAACAATGACTATCCAAATTACGCATAACTTTAGAACAGTTATGCGTCATAATGGAAAGTCAACCAAATTATAGAAATGGTTAATCCTCAAAGACTTTGTCTTAAACTGTGCAACATTGATCCACTTTCTAAAAATAGGGGCCTAGAGCCTTTGGCATTATCCTAGGCTCTTTATCATCTTGCAGAGCAATCATGAATGTTTCCCTCTTAATCACCTAGTGATGACGTGGAAAATTTTCACATTCGCTACCACGCAACTAAGAATGTAGAGTATTCTTCTCTAATGGAGTAATCCACTAGTAGGCACATCGCTCCCACTGTCCCTAGGATATTGGAAATTTCTCTCCATTTTCAACTAGGCTACATAAAGCACTATGCTTAGAATTCTCTATCTTATAGAGTTCCAAAACTCTATTCACGTCATATTTACTAAGAAAACTTTATGTGACTTAGTTACACTACCATAAAGCTGCTTACCTATATGCACATGACCCAGAGGGTTTACATGACAGCATACAATAATGCGTCACATGACCCTATGTGTTTACAAGACAACATATAATAATGCACTATAGAACCCTAGGTCTTAACTTCGCAACCTTATGAGAAGTAAAATAAAGATAAGCTGCTTAACGGTTACAGATCGCCCATAGATGGCTTTTCGCTAACCCATTACTCAAATGGAGTGTAAAATCTGATACGGAGGGCACTTAGTCAGTGATATAGGCAACAAACTAAAGTGCAATTCCCAATTGGGAAACATTTTGAGCCATCATCCACCTAACATTAACAATACTTAATTCCTTATCTCTACTACACTCTTATGTTGCTGAGTACTAGGAATAATCAATTTTCTAAGCATCCATTTCTCTTCACAAAGCTTTCAAAAAAATAACTCAAATAGATACTCGCCACCTTGGTCAAAACTAAAAGCATAAAAGCTCTTATTTAATTGATCTCGACCTCATATGTGCAATGTCAAAAATCATTTCAAAACTTTTTGACTTATGGGAGATCGAATAGTCTTGACTAAGATGCGTATTGTAATCTATAAATGTGTCGAGATTTGGGGCTAGCTATCATACCCTTACACATATCCAGTCACAAATATCATAGTGGACTAAATGCGCCGATACAAATGCCCTTCTGCGGCTTTCCTACTTACTTGTGCGCAACCATTGCGAACAAAGTTATACATTCATATGAAAGCAAGATGTCACAAGCGAGTGGGCTTGAGAGGGCCTACTCAAACCATCCATGTCATCTTCTCATTAATGTGATTAAGTATAACAAACCACCGGTTTATATCCAATGTCATAAACTAATTCCAATCATCCTAATGTGTGAGTTCTCGAAGACAAGTTTTAAAGGTTTAGGCCCAACTAGGTAATGACTCACGACTAATTCATTTTCACTAGATCATAAAAGGATGTCATGGAGATATCAAGTGCGTCTAAGTCACAAATTTAACTACTAAATGCTAATCCCCTACACCTTCAAGTCAAATTTTATTCTCCATACACTTTACTACATCTAGTTGAAACATGACGATACTTCTCTTGCCATATCAGTTTCTCGCTTCATAGTTACTTGCAATTAATTCTACTATCCACAAGAAGGAGAGAACAAGCTATCAATCTATGACAGCTCCTGAAGTAACTTAAGCGCAAATTAGGGTAAAGAGTCTTATTCAACACAATGCTCTCACAAGTAATGCGTCAAATTTTTAGAGTCATAACAACCTTGTCGGCCTTGACCTTTTCATTACTATGCTGCAACGTTTGCGCTTAGTGGTAAACGTTATTCAAAAAACGTTATCCTAGTAAAGGAATCATACAAAGAAGCACCTCATTATATCTCACACTCAAGTGTGGAAACAGTAAGTGTCCAGACTTAGACAAGTTGGCAACGTTAATAGATTTTGCAGCCACTTGGCGCTAATTTTTTCACTTAGTGTTAATAGATTTTGGTGCTACTAAGCGTTAATCTTTTAACTTCAAGTGATATTTCAATGCACACTATTATAGTGCATGAAATTTTGCTCCATCCACTCTCAATAATTGGGTAAAGAGCAAAACACTGTTTATACTGGCTACTCGTCTTACACTTAATGACTAACTGATTTAAGCTCGCATTTCATTGGATGACGTGACTTTTGAATGTTACTTCATCCAATGATGCAACATCATTACAAGTCAAATTACAAAGTCAATTCGCACAGTTCAATAGTCAAGATCATATACAGATCTATTGAGGGCTTACTAATTTCACAACTCCAAAACTCGCCAATCAAAGCTATGTAGCGTGCCGCTAACCATAGCGCACACAGTAGTTTGTATTGTGCCAAACAAGGCAACAAAACCACGGTGACTTTGAGTTATGTTTCCTTACTTTGGCTTAATTAAGGTCTGACCTAAAGTCTCCAAGACTTTTGTTCATCTAAAGAATAGGATTACATTGTTCACATTTGAACATCTCTACTACGTCTAGGTTAACCAAATTAACTTCCATAAGCTAAGTCAATTTAGAGAGAAATTCGCATTGGGATTAATTTGATTAGCATAATATAATTTTTCCGCAAAAATCTAAATTAAATAGTGACAATATTACACAAGTCGCAAGATCAAAAATCCATTATGCTCGTAATCATGTCTTGCGCCACAGGTGACAATTATCCAAAATTTAATTTAATTTATGAGCAAAATATTAATTTTTGGCAGTAAATCTACAAAAATTTCTCTCAACCGAATAACCTCCCACTGACTATGGCATGTCTAAAACCATGATAAAATATTCTAATTCCATACGATAACATCTTAATGTAGATTCACAATCAACTCATGCTATGTTACATTTAATAATGGAATTTAAATAAAGAACAATTAATCATGATATTCTAATTACAACATATTAGAAACTCTAGGCAAAAAATAACAATATGTTGTATTTAATATTCAGATTATGCTATAACAGAAAGTATATCACTTCTGAAATTTTCTGAAATTTTCTAGTATTTTCTAGAATTTTAAATAATTAATAAACATACAAAAAATCATAAATAAATATTCCAGAATCTCAGAAAATGCAACAACCATACCAGTAAATAGTAAATCATAACAGTAGTCTACAATAAAAAATTCAGCCCTAGAAACTTAGTCATGCAATCCCAAAAGCATTTTAAAGCAGAAATAATGAATTATTATTTTAGGAAAAATATTTTTTATTTTCATAAAATTTTTAAAATTTTACAGAAGATAGAAAATTTAATTCTGAGTCTAACAGTACCAACCATGCTTAAAACAAAGTTATAACGAATTACTTATGACCATTTAATGTTATTTTGGATTTTAAAAAAAAAAAAACAAACCCTTACACGCAGCCATCAAACCAGCCAAGCCGGCGCGGAAAATGATGTGGCTCGGCTCAGCACATGGCTCAGTGCACGGCTCGCGCGTGGCAGTGCACGTGGTGCGGCTTAACGCGTGAGTGTGGAAGGGCATGGGAAGCGTGCCTGGCGCGTGGAAGCACATGACAGCCGCTAACGGCGCTATCTGGCGCGTGAGGCTCACGCGCAACCTTTCGGAGTGTTTTCTAGTGCAATTTTGGTTCTTCCGGACTGTAATGACCCTCATTCTCGTCTTAGTCACGTTCATGTACATTTGCATGATTTTGTCTTGATGAGCTTGCATTTGTAGATTTTGAATTGCTTTGCCTAAGTAAAGGTTCCTATCTTGTTTTGTGCTTGTGTGATTTACCTGTGTATTACTGGTATGTTTTGTTCCTTGTTTAGTGCGTTAAGCCTAGGTCACACCCTTGAACCTCTTATACCTAGGACCATCTTGGAATCCACTTTGGTTGACCTCTATCTCCACCCTGGCACATTGGCCGAGATGTCATCATCTAGGCCGAGGTGTGCATTACCTAGGCCGAGATATGAATCATCTGGGCCGAGGTGTTATCATCTAGACGTCCTAGATCTTTGATCCTTGCACCCAGTGATCTTGTTCCTGGACTGGTATGACCTAGACCGAGGTGTGGCACATCTAGGCCGAGATGTGGCACATCTAGGCCAAGTGTTATCCTTCCTAGCCGAGATCATTGAGACCTTACTTGCCGAAGCCTATGTTTTGATCCGAGATCATTGCCTTGTCAGAGTGCCCATGTCACCTTGTTTGTTGTATACCCTTTGTCATGCTCTTGTCTTGTCATTTAGTCACATTTTAAGGAAAACCCAATCAGGCGTTGCCACATGTCCCAGCAGAGGGTTAAGTCAGCCGGCAATAGAGAAAACATATCATTTTGTCATATCCTTGTCTTTGAAGAGATAGAAGCTCTAGGAAGAGGAAGAGGAGTTCTTGAGAAAGAAGTAGATTTCCAAGCTTGATCCTTAGAGTTTAAACCGTTTTATCCGTGTTTTGAGGTTAGATTTTTGATTTACTCTTGTTGTTCTTTATGTTTATTCGATCACATTGCATGATCTAGCATGATTCATGAGCCATGCATTGATTTGAAGTTTGGTTTTAGAAAGAGAAAATGATGTTCTTGTGTTCTTCAAGAAAAACTCACGTTTTGATCCAAAAGTGTGTATCAAGATCTATGTTTTTGTGTTTGTTTTCATTGAATCTTGAAGTATGGGTACCTAGGTCCATGTCTTTGAACTCATATCATGAAATCTCAAATTTTGAATAAAGAAGTTATGATTTTAGCATTCATGTTCTTCATGTTCATATTCTTCATGTTCTTTAAAAGGAAACCCAGATTTTCCAGACTTCACCGTTTCCCTAAGTGTGGTCACCGAGACCACTCTTGCCTAGACCTCACACCTAGGCCAAGCATCGTATCTCACTTTCGCCTACCTTGCATGAACACTTGCGCCTTAGTCTATCTTGCATGTGCACCTAGGCCTAGGAGACCAAACCTTGGCCAAGAGGTGCGAGACCTCGGCCAAGACTTCCTGAGTTCACCTAGCTAGGCCATTTTGGCCGAGATCATCTCTGTACATCCATCCCGAGACCTGGTTGGTACCCAGTATGTTTTCTCGAGATGAAAAATAGTGTTTTAACTCCCAGCACATGTTTTGCTTTGTCTTGACTTAGTTTTGAAAGAAATGCCGGGATCATTTACACTCATGTAAAGCTTGTTTTAGGGATGCATTTCATAGCCATCTTTGAGCATCTCTTCTTGTCTTCTTGAAATGCATTCAATGGGGTTTTATTATGTACTTGTAGGCCTTAGATCCTTGCTTTAATCCCCACACCCGAAGAGCTATGTGAGTGGTATTTTTAATAAAGCTATGTTCTAATGTTTTGATAAAAGCTTTGCTTGTTTTGTTTTGGAAAAATGTTTGTTCAAGTATGAATGATTATCCCTAGTTTTGTATCAAGTGTTATCTTGTTTTGATGACATTCTTGGAAAGTCCTTAGTGCTAGGAGACTATAATGCAACTAGTACCCTTGTTTGAGATATCTCTCTTGCCACCGACGGCCTTGTGCAGGTGGGTTTGTCTAATCGATTCCGAGTCGATTATTCCCTTGTTTTGTCAGGAATGTCATCCCCTGTATTATATTGATGCTAGTAAGCATCCCTTCAAGCTTTGAAAGACTTGATAGATGAACTTGGTTCATCCCTTGATTTTGTACAAGCTATGATATGTATTGATTTGATAAAGATCTCGGATATCATTCATTTAAACCTTTATTACTAATATCATTCACTGAGTATCCAAGCTCACCCTCTCCTTATATATATGTAGGTGACGAGCAAGAAGGCGGTGATGCCTAGATGTGTTTTGCAAGATATTTTGGATTCACGTTTTGCTAGCATCTTGAAGATTATACTTCTTAGCTTTGTATTTCATGTCTTTTGTATATGTCGGCTTGAGAAGCCTTTTGATCAAGATGTAACATGCACTTTATTTTATTTGTATTCAAGTTGTAAAACCGTGTTAAAATGTATGTCATTTCATTTGATCTATGCACAGCTCTTATGGACTAATTAGATTTAAATTTATTGCTTCCGCATATGTAAGCCCTTTATATATGTACTATGATTGTGTGAACTTTGTAAGTTGGCCTTTGGTAATCTCAGATTACTGGCCATCATGGCACCATTCTACTGGGGCGGAATGGGGTCGTGACACGGACTCCATTTTCCAAAATAAAAACATTTGTTGTCTCAAAAAAGACATTTAATGAACATAATAAATGAGGTGTATTACGCTCTCTCTCTAATAAGAGTGGAAGTGCAGAAATCTTGCACTTCATCTTCCTCTTCAAGCCATCAAAAAATCAAAACGAACCCAAATTAGGGTTTGATGTATCTCATTAACCATAAATCCAAATCTAACAAATAATATATGATTTCGAAGGTCTCGAAACAAGGATTCTAAATATGTAAGATTTGCAGACTGAAATTAAAGCATGTAAAACCATCATGCATGTAAAGTTTCGAAAATATAAAATGGGTCTCCATTTTTCTTAAAATCTAACCGTTGGATTTTCATGAAACTTTACAGATATGTTCTACATTAAATATACTACAATATATATAAATTTCAGGTCGATCAGAGATAGTTCGAAAAATTATTAATTTTCATGCATATATCGTGTATATATTTATATAAAATTATACACATATTTTAATGTATAAAAATAAGCACGAAAATACTCATTAAAGCTCTGATATCAATGTAAAACAAGTATAACACAGCGGGTAAAAATTATTTGGTCATACCTTAGGTGATAGAACCTGAAGCGAAGAATCTTGTGGGTAAATCACGTGCTTTAAAATGCGAACAACAAACACCAACAGTGGAGTGATACCACAATATGAGTATCACCCACACAAGTCACAGTGTAAAAAGCTCGATCGTTATTTTTTTTATGGGAGAGAGTCAGAGAAAGAGTATATAAAAATATTATGGATAAAAATCACATAATATATGTGATATCAATATATTATTCAAATATATAATCAGATATATCTATCCATATCAGTTGATATGATAGATATAGCTATCATGAGTGGTTATCCAAATAAGTTTTGAATTCAAATTCAAACTTACATGGATAAGGTTTAAAAGGTTCATGAGTCATGCCACATGGGCGCCCAATTTCTAACACTATAGAATATGATTAAAAAAAAGAAAAAAAAAAGATTTGGTTTCTCGCTGGTTATAGAGAAGTCTAATCTAGTATATTTGAGCTCATGGTGTCTACAACATGTTCCATTCTAGTAATTTGAGTTATTCATAATAATAAAAATAAAAAAATCTTGATCTAATAATCATGGATATATAATTTCAATAGATTTATCTTTCAAAAAAACAATTAAAAAAAAATAGACAGGAAGTGTGCTTTTGTAATAAGTTGTTCATTTCAAAGACAAATTTAATAAACTTATGTAGTCACGATCATTAAAGTGGGACTACAAACTCACTTTGTAAGACAATTTGAGGATAAATTTGATTTTTCCCTCCTTTTTTTTCTTTTTTTATTTATTTATTTTTTTTATAGATAATCTATAAGTAGCATCCAATAAAATAAACAATATAGAACTCATAATGAATTTCATTAAGGCAACTGGACCAGTTTGAAATTTTTTAACCTAAGGCTAAACAATAGGATGGCTTATGAACAAGCATGGTAGGGTCCTCTGCGATTAAAAGTGAGTAAATCTAGTTCGTACATATAATTAAATTAAAGATTACGAAAATATATTAAAATTTTGGAGAAAACTAAGAGAATTAGCAATGGACTTGTTGAGGGTTGTATTAGTGAAAAAAAGTTTACTTTTCTCCACAATAGAGTTGTTAGTTGGTGCAATAACTAAAGTTGTTAGATGCTAAAGTGCAGATCAATTGTGGCCTTAGAACGGAATGTCCAACCTAGCGCCTTTGAGTCTATTTCGACCTGCTCTCTTTTTGATGCTTTAGGGGGTGACCAAGTCCTTCTTTTCTCCGGTCCACAAAACATCAGTTGGGTCCGGGAGTTCTACTGTATATGCACTCCATTTGTAAGGAGATAGCCCCATCTTTTCACATATGGGTTTGCAATAAAGCCGTAGTCATGGATGCCGAGGTCATTAGGAGGTTTCTTAATCTTCCGGAAGTCCAGAATTGTCACTACCCAGTCCTTGCCACCCGCAACATTGCAGATTTTGACCAGGTCGCCATTGAATTATGTGGCACTCCCCGGACTTGGATCGCCGGGCACTCATTCAATAAATGAGCTTCTTCTCTGTTTCCGCCTTCTCAAATCTCATTGTTTGTGGCAACATCCATGTTACCATACACTCCTCTCACATTACCCAAGATCAGGGTTATGTGTTGTATTGCATCCATCATCGCCTTTTTATCAACCTGTTTGAAATGATCGTGTCCAAAATAATTGGTGTGTTTGAGGGTCGCAAGTCGTTGGGCCCCCCTTATGGGTGTTTGCTAAATTGTTTTCATACATCTTTTGGTGTCCACACCTTTGATGATGACGAGTTTCCCTGTCCCATTAAACATGTCTCCAAATTAACCGTCTCACAGAGTCAAGCTGTCACGACCCAAACCGCCCCTATAGGTTTAGCATCGTAAAATGCTAGTAATCCGTGATTACCAAAGGCTCGATTAACACTAATGACAATAATACATGATACGGGGTTGGCGAAAGCCAATCAATAATAAGATAATGTCCAATGAACTGTGAGGACCTGTATGAAATTAAAATTTTATATACATGGCCATATTCAAAACCACTTATGCTATAATCATATATATACAAGACAATATGCAAGTTAGGGAATTAATCCCATTATCAGAGACAGTATAAACAAAAGTCTTAAACATTCTTTGCACTTAGCAAAATCAAGAGGGTGGATTTGAACCACCCAAAAAGCCTTGACACAGTCTGGTTCGGAACCTCGCTACGAGGCACAATAGCTAGCTTGACAAAACAAGGGTTCGGGGTCGACGCCACTAGCTTTGGTTCAGTGCTCGATCACCTACATATATATAATAAACTGTGAGCTAAAGCCCAGTGAATAACAAGTGTGTAAAGAGGTTAAGAATGATGTCCTTACGGTCTTTGAAACAATCGATTTCAATCAATATCTTTTGTCAATCAATCATTCAATCATTCGATTCGATCAATCATTTTCAATCATATTCATATTCATATAGGTCATATCTGGTACATCCAATGGAAACAATACAATACAATAGGTCTTAAAGATAGAACAATCAATTAATGGCCATCATACAATAACAATAGTTCCAAGATTTGGAATTGACAGAGATCTCTGTAACAATAGCAATATCAATAACAATACGCTATGGATGTCACGAATACAATTCAAAAGAGGATTATCATTCAATCGATAGAAAGTAACCATTGAGAAACAATATAAGTTATCATTCAGAAAATAAATACAATTTGAACATATCTTTACGACATTGTAACTCACTGTGGGCTTCTCGATACACGTACTTCTGGTTCAGCGTCTGACCTAAACAAACAAATTCAAGCTCACTAATTTAATAATATTCATATTGTTAGTCAATTCTATTTGATTCGGTTGTTGCTTATTCAATAGTTCTTTATCTTTACTAATTCGGTTCTAATTTTTCATTTATTCATTCAAATACATTCATGAGATGCAAATGATCATGAAAACACTTTAAAACCATACAAATGGAGGCCCAGGAGGTGGAAAAGAGGAGCAAAAAACAAAACCTAGACTAGCCTAATTGCCGCACGTGTAGGGGTCCTAGCCACATGTGCAGGGCCACTTCCGCACTTGCTATTTAAGCATAATGCTTGACCAAACTGCTCTGTTTTCCGCACGTGCGGGGGCCCAGGCCGCATATGCGGTACTGGACTTGCTTGAGTTCGAAAACTACCCTGTTATGGCAATCCATTCCTGTGCCAATTCAACTTCTTTTTCAAGCAATTCAAACTCAAAACTCTCCAAGAACACTCTCAGAAATTTATAATTTTACATTGAGGCTCAATTTCATGCAAAATGGAGTATAAACTTTTGACATTAACTACAAAATTGGAAACCATGCAAGGTGAGCTTCAAATCTTTAATTTCATGGAGTTTCCTCCTCAAATTCAAAACTTATGCAAGACAAAAATTATGCCATGCATGGTGAAATTCTTGAGTATGCAATTCAAGAATTATGCCATGCATGGTGAAATTACGAGTGAATTCATTCTTTTTTCCTTTCATAAGAGCCTTGCATGCAGTTAATCTCTAATTACATGAACCAACTCTTCCAGTACACTTCTATTTTCTTAGCTAACCTTGACTTTCATAAGTTACAAGCATGATTCTACAAATTCATGAGATGAAAGAGGGTAATTCTTACCTAGATTGAGTGTAGTTGTAGTGTTTTCTTCATGTTCTTTTCCCTTTCTTTTTCCTCTCTTCTATCTTCTTTGGGTTGAGTTCTCACAGTTTCACTCTCTCTTTTTCTACGTGTATGTATCTAGGTGCAAGAACAAAAACCCACTAGCTCTCTCATCTAAATTCATTTGATGAGTATGAAAGACACTAGGCTCAAATTAATTACATTAATAAATTAAGTAAAATTACCTAAGGCTAAGAGATTAATTAAAATTAATTTGACTCAAGGTAAATTAATCTCAACATCTTAAAATCTTAATTACACTAAAGGAAATTACACTAATGTGAATTAGGCTCGAATTCCTATCCAATTATTTAATTCTAACTTGTTAAAATTAACGAATCAGACAAGCTTAATATTCACTTTAACCTATTTGTTCACAATAACACAATGTAAACACTCACATGGCATAACAATAACACTTCATCACGTATAATCATATAATGAACAATAAGCACATAATCAATTTAAGTAATTTTCTTAATTAAGGAGGCGGTTGTCACACAAGCCTATGTCAAGGGGGGTTCGTCGGGAGTTGGGGTTTCTGTTACAGGTGATGATCCACTCACCAAGGAGGCCGCGTTTCCTTGGTCAGCTGCAGCAGTTCGAGTAGTCTGTCACACATCGCCTTGATTAGATGGATGCCCGGCTGGATGCCTTTGATGACCGCCTTGCCCAGCAGTCATCCATGCTTGCCCAGATCCTTTCTCTGTTATAGATGCAGCTGCAGCCTCCACCATCTTCTCAGTGATGTTTTCTCTTCTTCTTTATTGGACAGTTTATTAGACAGTTTTTGGCTTGTTTTTGGACAGTTTTCTGTTGCCTTGTTTTTGTTTCCTTTGTCTCTCCCTGGTCAAAAAGGGGCTGTTAGTAAAATATTGGATATTGGGACATTATTTGATATTTGATATTGGATATTGGATATTGGGTTGGACTACACAATTAATTGAGTTTTTAGGTTATTGTCTTAGATTTGGGTTTTCTTTCTTTTATTTGATTATGTTGATCTGACATGTTCTTTGTTTTTTTTCAGAGTGTGTTGCATCAACAGGATTGGTTGTGCCTAGCTCCGTAGTTTTTGTGTTTGACTGTTTGTTTGGTCTAGTGTGTGTGCTTGCTAGGAACTTTGTTAGAATGTTTTGTTTGGAAATTGACAAAAAAGGAGATTGTTACGTCCCTTATTCTTGTCAATTCCATGAACAAACATAACTTATCGAGTCGTAATTGTTCCTGGTGTTTTGTGTTGCTCGCTCGAGAAAAGGAGTCTTGGCTCGAGCGAAGAAGAGTTGCTTCCAGAAGTTTCTTTGTCTACGAAAATACTGGGAAGGTTTATTGTGCGCTTGAGTGAAGGAAGCTCGGCTCGAGCGAAGGAACTTGTGGAAAACACGCATATCAGTGTTGTCACTCAAGCGAGAGAACCTACGCTTGAGCGACCTTCGCGGCCTCTGTTTTCTATAAATATCTGTTTCAATCCGTTTTTAGGTTTACGACTTCTAGATATTCCTTGAGGGTTTTAGGGTTTTCTTCTAGGGCTATTTTGCTAGGTTTCTTTGATGTTTAATAGAGTATTATACTCATGGTTTGACGAGTATACATCAAAGAGTTGTTTGATTATTAGACTTCAAGAGTGTTCTTTTTCGGTGGAATCCGGAGATTCAAGCGTGGAGTATTCGAAGGAGTTTGATGCTGTGCACAGTCGTTGATTCAACAATGGATATTGTGGATTCAACATCATTTTGATCATTCCGAGACGAAGGTTGCGGTGAAAGAGATACAGATTGTTGAAGACAAATTGATAGCGTTTGAGTAATTTGTTTGGTATATTTGTACTCTATCTTCCTTTTATAGTGGATTGATTTGTGGCGTTTTGCCCGTAGCTTTTTTAATCACAATTGGAGGTGCTCCAATTGTGGTTTTTCCACGTAAAAATCGTTTGTGTCGATTTATTATTTTTGAAGCAACAATCTAAATCATTTTCATATGTGCTACATGATTTGGATTGTTAGCTTTAATCGTTTAGGAATTGGTACAATTAAATCTTGATCTAATCATGAATCACTTAGGTTTTTCACATATATCAACAATAATAATTTTTTTATTGGTAAGTGGAGTTAATTAAAAAAACACAATAAATCATGAGAGGAGTTGATCATAAAAAATTTAAGTAAAAACTGTGAAGTGGTTGGAGCAGAGAACAAATATTTGAAGGTTCAACTTGTTACACTTTGTCTCTCGGGTTATGATTATTTAGGTTCAAATTGTTAGAATTATTTCTTTTAGAGCTTAATGTCATCTACTGACTCATTGAAGATGCAAGTTCTTTACCAAATATCTTACAAGTGCATTAGTTTGTGAGCGACACAGCAGGCAAGGTACGTAATACCATTTGTGAAATTGGTTTCTCGATAGGATAACAAGCCCCAATCTGTGACATTAAGCTTGTTATTGACATTATTTATTTATTTTTTTAAATCTAGTGCCTTGGCTAAATTTTAATAAAATTTAGGGGTTTCAATTCCACTTTTCACATTTAAACATTATTATACATATGTTTGGGCAATTTTGGAAGCGATTGGGCTATCTCATTTGAAACGGGCTATCTCCTAGCACGGCTTTTTCATGTGTTGCACACTGAATTTTCTATTGCTAAAACATTTTTTTTTTTTTCTTTTTTGGCCGAAAAAAGGGTTGTTTGGAGCAGTCCATTGTTTTTAGGTGATTAATGAATGAGCAATGTTGCTAAAGGAAAATTTCACATATTTGACTACTTCGTAGTTGAAAATTTGTTATCAGAGCACTAGATTAATAATTCCTGTCAAAATCTAAACGAAATAAGAATATGTAGAAATCATTGAGGGATTTTTTGTTATAGTTTTTGGGAGTGATTATAACTTATTTTAATTTGAGAGTTTATGTCAGATTGTTTGGTGCAGCTTCTACTTATAGTTTATTAGGCAAAAATAACTTAAATAAGTTGAAAAATTGATTTTAGCTTTTACTTTCTGATTATCAGTTTTTAACTTAAAAAAAGCTCCACCAAACAGAGCCAAAATCATTTAATCCTACTACTTGCAACGACCAATAATTCCTAAAATAAATGTTATGAGAAAATTGAAATTGAGTGCAGACATACATATCAGTTTCTTGTTAAACTCAAACTACCGTTGTCGTTTTGCTAGGGCTTTTTTAATTAATTTTTTTGTGTTGAGACTCTTTTGAGTTGAGACTAAAGTTCGTTTAGGTTGATTGTTTTTACTTTTTTGAAAGAAAAAATGAAATGATTATAGTTTGGATGTGACATTTTGTCTTATTAATTTATTTAACTTATTTTATTTTTTATATTTTTTTAATCCCAAAATCCCTAGCCATACGAAGCCTTAAGGCTCTTATTGTCATTGCAAACACAATTTGGTGCTAACATATACTGTATGCAATGGAAAGCTTTTATAAATGAAGTAGCAGAGTAACACAGTGCTTTTTCTAAGACCGTGTTTGAATCTTTGATGTGTGAAAAGATTTGTGGAGGAAAGGAAGGAATGAACAAACTGATAAAATATATGGTAAATTATAAAGTATAGATTGTCTTTTATGCTTTGAAAAATTACAAATATTTCTTGTTAGAATTTTTTATTTAACAAAATTAACTAAAAAAAATGAAATTTATAATTGTTCTTTTATACAATAATAAAATTACTTAAATTATTGATTGAAACATATTTATAACATTATTAAAAATTGTTAATTGACTTGATGATTTAATAATAGAAGGGGCAATTTGTTATGAAATTATAAATCTCAGGGGGGTGGAATGTAATTTCCAGAACTACAGGGGAAGATTCGTATTTTAATCAAATCTCAGGGAGCGTATTTAGAATTTATCCTAAAATAATAAGTTGTTTTTCTTTTTTTTTTAATTTTTTTTTTGTAGAGTTGATAAATGGACACGGTTGGACTCATCAAAACGGGTTATGTATTTAAAATAATTAAATCCAAACCCACTTATTTAATTAATGGATTTAAATAGGTTGGGTTGAATTAAATACGAGTTTGACAAATGAACATAACCAATCAATTAACTTCATGTTTTATTTATTTATTTATTATTCTTATGTTTAAAAATTCTTATTTTTTTATTATTTTTTAAAATTTATTTTTTATTTCAAAAAAATAATTTTTTAATTTTTAAAATATATTTATTTTTTATTAAAAAATGGGTAAAGTACACTTACCTCCCTTAAAGTTTCTGACAATTACATAGACCTCTCCTATAGTTTCAATAATTACAAAAATTTTCCTCACTTTTGAACCTATTATTAAGATTCTCCCATTGTTAATCTTTTGTTAGTTTATTTAACAGAATATGCAGATAGCATGTATTATGAGTCAAAAATTTCAAGATTGTCTTTATATATTCAAATAGTAAATTTCACTCACCATCCCTAAGGTTTTACAAAACAATTAGTAAAGACCTACACATTATTTTAGTAATGTTGAACAAAATTATTAAATTCTATACAATATTAAAAAAAAAAATTCTAAATTGTTAAGATATTATAAAAATATTTAACCAAAAAACTATAATTTTTATTGATAAAATACTTAAAAAGAAGGGGGATTTTTTTTAAGATCCCTCATATTAAGATTTTATAGCATAAATGACATAAAATATTTTCATAGTAGTTGGGGTCTGTCAAATTTTTACAGAGAAATTTCGAAATAGAGAAATTTTGATCCAGATAAATTTCAAAACAGAGAAATTTTAATCCAAAGAAATTTTAAACACAGAGAAAGTTGTTTGAAATTTGTCTGGTTTGAAATTTCTCTAGTTTACTCACAAATTTTTCTATGTTTTGACCAATTTTGTTTGGTGTGGCTTGTTTGATTTTTATTGGAATTTCTCTAGGCAATTTCACTGGAATTTCTCTAGACACATCACAATCTCTTTGGAACTTCTCTCAGTGTTTCTGTTCATGTTTGGAATTTGTCTAGGCACATCACAATCTCCTTGGAATTTCTCTGAGTGTGTTTGTGTGTTCATGTTTTGAATTTCTCTAACTTTTTCACTGGAATTTCTCCGGACATATCGCAATCCCCTTTGAATTTCTCTGAGTATGTTTGTGTGTTCATGTTTGGAATTTCTCTGGACACATCATAATCTCCTCAGAATTTCTTTAAATTTGTTTGTGTGTTCATGTTTAGAATTTCTTTGGGCATTTTCACTGGAATTCTCTCTAGACACATCACAATTCCAAAGTGTTTGAAAAAAATTCACACAGTGACCATAGCTAGAGAAAATTCAAATAGTGACCACAGTCAGAGAAAATTCACAAAATTACAAATAGTGACCACAACCAGAGAAAATTCACAAATAACAGCCAGACAAAAATCATACATTTAGAGAAAATTCACACAGTCAGAGAAAATTCACAAAATTACAAATAGTGATCGCAATCAGAGAAAATTCACATAGTTCCCATATCCAGAGAAAATTCACAGAGTCTAGAAAAAATTCAATCTGATTTACTCGCACAATTTTCAGTATGATTTTCTTACAAAATTCACACAGATTCTACATCTCCAAAATTCCCAACCTGGACCACAAACTTCTTCTTCTTGTCTACTCTCATGACGGTGGCTTCTGCGTCAAAACCGCATCTTCTCTTGTATACCATAACTATCTCAATTCACTTGTGGCCGAAGCAAACATCGTTATCGTTTCTGTTGATTACAGAATGAGTCCCTGAGCATCCTCTTCCAGTCGCTTAAGATAATTCTTGGGTTGCTGTCAAGTGGGTTGCTTCTCACTCCACTTCTAATGGTGGTGAGGTATGGCTAAAGGACTATGTTGATTTTGATCATTTTATTTTTATTTTTAATTTTTTTTTGGCAGGAGATAGTGCAGGTGCTAATATAGCACACAACATGGCCATTTGGGTTGGGTCTGAAGCCATTGTTGTACACACAATGCATATATATTTGTATGTATTGTAATGTTCCGAAATAATTACAATAATCCATCCATAATATCCAATATATGACAACAACGATAATAGGGGTATCCTCCATTAAATCTAATATGATATACAAAAGAGAAATATATGCATCATACATTCATAAAGCCTAGCCCTGAATTTATAGCATATCTTGCAAGTTAAAAGAGAAAAAAAAAGATAAACAGATAAAAATGCCTTGAAGACTTACATATTTCCAAGACGAGGCTTGGTTACAACAAAAGTGGACTTTAAGTCCAATACATTTAAAGCCTTTGGCTGTACAAAACAAACACAACGAAGGAAGCTCTTGCTCCAGATCCTTCAAAGCTAGTGCCTTGGCGGAGGCATATCATCAGCACCTGAAATGTTTTCCTACATAGGGTGAGCCAAAGCCCATTAGAGATAATCTAACACAATATATGAATCTTAACAAAGATATAAGGGTGAAATACATATGCAATGCTCATGACAAAATGGTTTACATTTCTTTTCCCAAAACCATGTTATGCTCAGCTTATGCCATAATTCTCAAGTCATGTTCTTTACAATAGAAAACAAGGGGGATTCTCAACCGATACAACCTTTCCTGGATATTTCATCCACGGGACACTGTTAAACGACACCCATGTAAACGTAGCCTATACAAGCGCTACTATTGCCATTTTACGGATCTTTTGTCCTCGGGAACCGACACCCATGTATACACGCATTTTTTGGGACTTTCACCCTGAACACACAGGCTAACTTAATTTGGTGATACACACCTATTTCCAACATTCACCCATTTTTATCAAAGTCATATACATTTGCAATGTATTAAATGAGAAACAATGTTCAATGCATATGGATAAGAAATTAGTTTCAATTTGCCTAATTCTCATGCAATTTCTACAACAATCATAGTTATCCTCCATCGATAGCTCAAAACAGTTATAAAATCTCCAATACTGATAAACTTTCCAAAATTCAAAATGTGAGTGATAATACATATCCAACTCCACAATCCATATCAATATCCATCCGATTTTACATTCCCAATATTAATTTCATTTATTTATACAAAATAAATATTGAGACATTTAGGGCAAAAACTCATTTTCCTCCAAAGTCCATTTCAAGTACCAAAATCAATAATTTTCTCATAACTCAACCTCATTTACACTTCTCCAACCATTTTCAATACAACCATTTAAAAATCCCTCTTTTGAATTTTAAACCAAAACCCTAGGTTTGTTTAAATCCTCCAATTCATAATATTGTTTATGAAAAACAAATAGCTAATTCAAAATCATAAAAAGGTATAGAGAATTCCTACCTCAAAGCTAGAAGACGATTGAGAGAGTGAAGGAACTTCAATAACGCCGAAACTCAACTTTGATCGAATGAAAATGAAGCTCTAGGTGAGCTCTACCTTTTTAACAAAGGGAGTAGGGTGAAGAGATGGATGGATCTAAGTGTTTTTGTAGAGAGAATGTAGGTTTTAGAGAGAGAGGCTCTAGATCTAGGGTTTTGAAAAGTTTTAGAGAAAGAGAGAGATGAAAAAAGTGATGTAAAAGTGGTTGTTACGAACTGATATACGCACAGTTCGTTCAAGCGTAAGAAGTGACGCTCGAGCGTCCAGACGCAAAAATGATTACCGCTTGAGCGTTAAGACACAATGAAAAAAAGCATCACCGCTCGAGAGCAGGAAATGACGCTTAAGCGTTGAATACACACTCTCAATAATTTTACACACAGAAGACCATAGCTTGAGCGCAAGAAATGTAGCTCAAGCACACCACCGCTTGAGCGCAGGAAACATCGCTCGAGTGTAGAATGCACCGTTCTAGTAGTTTTGCAGGATTGCAAAAGTACTGAGAGTCCACAAAACCCGCTCGCGCGTAAGAAGTGACGCTTGAGCAGAGGAGTAAAATTCTGGACAACAAAAGTTTGAAAATCAAGCTACCAACCTGTTCCAAACGCAGCCAATACAATCCAAATGCCAAACTCAAGGAGGGAAAAGAGGAATAAGACAAGAATAACAATACAGAACCATGAAACCCGAGTTCAGAATATCAAATAAGTCGGGTCTAAAACCAGAATCGCTATATGTATGATATATATAGAGAAAGAGATAGAGAGAGAGAGAGAGAGAGAGAGAGAGAGAGAGAGAGAGAGAGAGAGAGAGAGAGATGGTGTGATACATGGGTGTGGATGAGGGACCATAGGCTACAAAAAAAAAAAAAAAAAAAAATTGTGGATCTTTCCCATTACTAAAAGTTAGAGGGGGATTTTAGACCAATTTTCCCTAAAAAGAAACCAACATAAAATTAATGTTATGATAGATAATACCTTAATTATTTCACACTACATAAACAACATAAAATTTATCATTTGAACTTTTTTATTTTATTTTAAGAAAGTTAAAATAA